>CM023103.1:38396522-38684884 GCA_013103745.1 Gardenia jasminoides
AAAATGACCAAACCCAATCCTCAAGTTACCATGTTTGTTGAGTCAGTCCTTGATCAACGAAAAGAAGGGAGATTGCATGTTATTTATTAAGCAGGATTTTGAATGATGCTCAAGTTAATTATGCGCCACAGAAAGAGAGTTGTTGGCTGATATTTGTGACTGACAAATTTAGATCCATCTAGTTGGCTCTAAAGTTATTGTTTATACGGATCATGCAGCTCTTAAATATTTATTGAGTAAAGTGATGCAAACCTAGACTAATTGTTGATTCTTCTTTTGCAGGAATTTGATATTGAGATTAGAGATAAAAGGGATCCAAGAATGTGGTTGTCATCTTTCTCGCAAAGGTATCCCTTCAAAAGAAGAAGTTCTATCAATAAGAATTTTCCTGGATGAACAATTGCTAACTATCAAAGATTCACCATGTATGCCGATTATGTTAATTATATTGTGGGTGGTATAATCCCTCAAGAGATGGAACTATCATCAAAGGAAAATGTCGCTTCCATTTTTTTTCGAATGGTATGGAAAAAGAGGGAAAAGATTTTTGATTTTTGAAAATGAAAGGGAAAGGGGTCGGGACTATAAAATGCTAACGTTTGGACCCAAAACAAAAGTCTAGGGTTTTAGAAAAGTTTGAGTCGCCACTTGTATGGAGTTTAGTGTACCAAGTCACCCAAAAGATTTAATTAATGAAAATAAATAAAGAAACCCTTTTAGACACTCGTGTCTTTGAAAACTAGAGAAAAGGTTCGGTCACTGAAAGAAGGAAGGCAAAGATTCGATTACACGCTTCTAAGGCACCCTTCTAACCTAGCCAAAGCTAGTTGCAAGATTTAGTTGAAAATTTCATAATTTCTAACTTTAAAATTTATCACATTTGATGTTGTCTATATGGTTGCAAAACCTAGACCTAATGTTGGATTGAGAGGGGCAAATGTCTCCTTGATAAGTGATTGATCACATTAATTGTGTCCTCCAATTTGGTCCCTCGAGGAGGTCATAAGAATGCAAATGATGAGACCGAATGAACAAAAAGTAGGGTTTTCAAAAATTGCAATTTTATAAAGTATCAAGAGAAAAGAAGTTGATTTTGAAAGGATAAATTTAAGTGCAAAGAGGAATTTTGAATTTCCCAAAAGATGCAATTTTAAGAAAAATGGTTTTTGATTTTGAATTGCTAAAACATGAAGAAGAAAGTTGATTTTAAAGAATGAATTTGATAGCATTTAAAATAATGCATATGTATGTCCCAAAGAGGGAAAATGCAACATGGCTGGGACTAAATTGACTTTAATTCTTCCTTTCATAGAAGGAAAGCTGCATAAGGCTAGGGGAGCCATACTCGCCTTATCCCTAATTCAAAGGGTAATGCCTTAAATGCACTAATCTAATAAAAAGAAAACTAAATGAGATGTTTCCACACACCTGGATAATAGTGACATGCAAAATGGAAAGAAACCTAAAAGTGAAAAGGTGTGTGAAATTTGTATCTAATGCATGAACGGTGTTTATGGGTCTAGCATTGACTAGCCCTTGTCAAAGGTTCTCACTAACATTGGATTAGTGAGAAATCAAGGGAAGGCCACAACTAGCATTGGACTAGACGCCAATATATTTACACAATAATTATGTAGACATGATAAGCAAGTAAACATATAAAAACACATAAACACATAGCACATAGGCATAATATCTAGATGCAAGGCCCTAGGAAAGCAAATAAACACATAATCATGCAAGCATGCAAAATAAGCATATAAAAAAAATTATTACATCGGGGAATCTAAATACATTCTAAGGAAAAAATTCAAATAATAACCATTACATTTTCTAGACTAAATACATTGCCCAAAATTAAACCTATCATTACAACTTGGCATCTAAGGCCTCCAAATGATTTACTCAAAATTAAATAACATAAATAAAGACTAGACATGAGGAAAGTAAAGGAAAACTTAATTTAAAACATGCAAAATCATGCAAAACACATAATAAGCAAATAATAGAGAAAGAAGTTACCATCCCTTGATATGAGGCCTTAATTGAATCCTTAGATGATGGAAATGATTATCTAAGACTCAATGTCAAAGGGATCAAGGTACCAATTTAAAGGAAAAATCAATCAAAATTCAAGAAAAGGATGTCTAAACAGACTTCTAAGCAACATGGACAAGACTAGGAAATAGAGTAAGATTCGAACAAAAGAGCAGAAATATCAACAAAATACAAAACAGAGACATGAGAGGAACGCTGACTCAGCCAAGAACACAGTCCAACATGTGCAAAAAATCAAAGACAGAGGGAACGCTGGACCGAACGCGACTCACCCAGAATCACCAAGGCTTCTTTCCCATCTTCAAATAAAGGAAGATTGCTTCCAGCTTTTCGCACAATATCACAAACAAATCCTCGTGGGCAAAAGGATCTATTTAAAGCATCAAATATCGCATTCGATCATGTCAAACAAGATAAAATCGGAAGGCCAAATCTTTTGACGCGATCATCAAATAGCAAAAAGGGAAGAACTGCCAAGATAGGACCAGCACGCTGGACCGACCCGTAACAGCCCGCTTTCTTCACATCTTCAACATTCAACCGTAAACGCGGATCGTTACGTTGTCCGCAAAGAGGTCCGCGCTTCTTCACAACTTCAAACATTCAGAGGAAACGGACCAAGTGATCCGCTGTAGTAGTCCCGCTTCTTCACATCTTCAAAACGCATTTTCCAGAAATTTCTCGTGAATCACAACAAAGATCATCACGTATATCAAACATCTAATTTTACACGTAAAACTAATCTAGCCTTACCAAGGCCTTATAAACACAACATGCTCATATAATACTGATAATCATCATCAAATATCCCAAAATAAAGAAAATACTCAAGACCTTGTTCCACCAAAAGGCCCAAATCGCACAATTTTACTATCAAAACAAGAATAGAGTATAAGTATGCTACCCAACCTAAGTTTGAACAAAACGGCAAGAGGGCCAGAAATTCCAAGAATAAGCTCTTCAAGGTGAAACCCTAACTTTTCTTTTTCTTTTTTCCTTTTTTCTAATTTCCACCGCTTTTCTCTGATTTTTCTCTCTCACCTCCCTTTTGCCTCTTTTTCCTCGATTTTCCTTCTTGCTAAACCCCAATCTATATTTATAGCCACCCAAACCTAGAACTAAGGGTTTTGATGTTCTTGGATGAGGTGAGCTAATCTTGAACGTTAGATCACTGTTAGGGTTTAGGTGAGTTGGGAATGTTTAAATAGGTTTCTTATCGCTCAAGCATCGAAAATACTGAAAAGGATGATCCAAGCTCGAAAACTCCATTTTTTTCGCTGGACTAAGCGACTACGGGACTCAACGGCTAGAATACCACATGGCGATTTTTTTTAGAAAACCTACAAAAATGAGAAAATATGTTAGAAAATTCAAATATAAATAACCAAACATTAATAGATAAAAATAGGAAAACAAAAGAAATAGTCAAAATTTGGTGTTGTTCTTCTTTGTCCGAAGTTTCAAGAAACCTAGACAAAGACGACACCAAATGCTTACCGGTTTCTTGGTTGTATCCGAACCATTGTGAACAATGAATGGTAGATTGTCAAATTTCAAATTAAACAAACATAACGCGGACCAACAGAGTTAAATGATCTCGACATGAGAATCAGTCAAACATAGTTCCAAGCAAATGAACTATAATGAAATGAATACTAAACCAGTAAAATTTGAGAACGGAGATAGAAGGGTATGGAGGTCGACCACCAACATAAATTTAAATTGAAGAACGGATAAAGGCCCTACGGAGGTCTAGACTCACAAATGTAAATTTAAATTTGAAGAACGGGAGATAGCAAGGTGCCTGGAGTCGGACCACCAACACAAATTCAAATTGAAGAACTGAGATAGGTAAGCCGTGATCGAAAATAGACTCACTGAATTTAAATATCAAGAACGGGAGATAAGGAAAAATGAGGTAGACTGAATTAAATTAAATACAAGAAAGGGAAGGGGAAAATGCCGCTTGGAGACTCACCAACGTATGGAATTTAAATATCAAGAAGAAGGAAGGGTGCCACCGGCTGAGGTCGAGACTCACCAATGAAATTTAAATTTGAAGAATGGAGATAGGGAAGGGGAAAGTTCTACAGGTGAGACTCACCAACAGAAATTTAAACAGAACGGATAGAAGGTGTACCGGCGGAGGTTGAGACTCACCAACAGAAATTTAAATTTGAAGAACGGGAGATAGAAGGGTGCCCGGCGGAGGCTGAGACTCACCAACAGAAATTTAAATTTGAAGAACGGGAGATAGAAGGGTGCCCGGCGGAGGCTGAGACTCACCAACAGAAATTTAAATATCAAGAACGGGAGATAGAAGGGTGCCCGGTGGAGGCTGAGACTCACCAACAGAAATTTAAATATGAAGAACGGGATAGATGGTACCCACAGTCGAGACTCACCAACAGAAATTTAAATTTGAAGAATGGGGATAGAAGGGTACCCGGCGGAGGTCAGACTCACCAACAGAAATTTAAATTGAAGAATGGGATAGAAGGGTGCCCGGCGGGTCGAGACTCACCAACGAAATTTAAATTGAAAGGGGATAGAAGGGTGCCGGTTCGGCGAGGGTCGAGGCCAATACAAGCAGCCCAACGTTTAAATTGAACAGGATTTCCAAATTATAGACCATTCAAGACTATTCGATTGGACCTCAAGCCCGAATGCCTAGATGGGAAAATGCAAATATGCTATTCAGCTGGATTGACCAAGCTCGAATGACTAAAATAAACTACCGATTGGACCCAAGCTCGAATGACTAAAATAAACTATTCAGTTGGATTGGACCCAAGCCCAATGACCTAAATAAACTATTCAAATGTGATTGGACCCAAGCCCAATGAATGACTAAAATAAACTATTCAGTGGGATTGACGACCTAAGCCTCAATGATCAACATACACTATTCAGTGGATTGACCCAAGCCTGAATGACTCAATAAACTATTCAGGATTGACCCAAGCCTCCAATGATAAATACATAACTAATATTGGACCCAAGCTCGAATGATCATACACTATTCAAGGGATTGGACCCAAGCCCGAATGCTCGAAATAAACTATTCGTGGATTGGACCCAAGCTCGAATGACTAAAATAAACTATTCGTGGATTGGACCCAAGCCTGAATGACTAAAACTATTCAGTGGATTGGACCCAGCCCAACGACTAGATGAAAACATAAATGCCGGATTGCCGACTTTGAAAAATAAAACACAAGTTGTTCAAACAAGATAACTGTAGAGTGCAAGTAATGATGCACTCGATGAACTGGTGCAAATTTTGATTTTTTTGATTTTCTTGACTTGAAAAGCAAGTGATTGATAGAAACAATGACTTTTTCTTCTCTTTTTCATTTTTTTTTTCTTCTTTTTTTTTTCTTTTTTTTTTTTCTTTCTTTTTTTTTTTCTTTTTTTCTTTTTTTTTTTTTCTTCTTCAAGAATTGATAAATTTTGAAAAATTGAAGAGTAATCAACCCTTTCTTCGTAGGGTTGGAACAAATCCACATATGTTGCCATCGCCTTGATCTCAAACTTTTCCGCAAAATTAATTTGAATGCATTATCCAAAATTGAGAGCACTTCTCTCAAAACAAAATTGCCCGGTGTCAATTGATCGTTAACCCTAAGTCATGAAATATTAACCAATTAGTCCATGGAAATTCAATTCCTCTCTTCTTTCTTTTTTTTTTTTTCATAAAGTGTAAAAAAAACTCTTGTGATCACAGCTGTTGACCATTAGAATGACTAAAATGTATCAGAACTATGCAATAAAACACATTCATGAGATACTTATGCTTATGAAGCATTGCTTGTTCTCAAGTGATAGGGAATATTCATCAAAAACAAGTTATGGGATTGAAATAAACCATGTGATCTTGGAAATCCAAATCCTCATAAACCAGGCAAAACATTATTATGCAATTATTCAATTTGCATCAAGTACTCATAATGTCAAGTAAAGAGAGACAATTATACCTCAATTTTAATTCAAACTTGATTTCTCACTTTCACCAAATTTTGCAATCAACGACTCATATAGTCAATTCAAGCTTGCTCTTTTCCATATTTTCTCGATTTTACCTGATAAAAAAGGATTTACTAAAACACTTCCTCTTATTCAAATTGCAAAAATGTCTTTGACGTAAAATCAACACTTTAGGTGAAGACTCCCTTGCTACGACATATGCCTTCTTGCTCAAATAGTAAAGATGTCTTTTGACGCTAAAATCAACACTTTTAGGTGAAGATTCCGGTTACTCAACATTTTACTTGTTCAAACCGCTTTGCATACTCATAATTCAAGCACCGCTTTACTTGAAAGTTAACATTTGTAGATGCTAAACCTCCGGTTACTTAGTACTAGAATCATTGGAGTAGAATTTTAATTATCACTTTGCTGCTTTTTCTTGCTTTTTTTCTTCTTTTTTTTTCTTTTCTTTTTTTTTTTAATCATAATGGAAAAGGATCATTTGCCAACAATATCAATCATTTTCTTGTAAAATCCAATAAAAGAAGAAATCTCATTTAATAGGAAAAAACCGAGGCATAATTTTCCTATTTTACAAAACATACTTTCTAAAATGCCAATGTCTTAATCACATAACAATTATTTCCGAGTAGGATGGAAAAAGGATTTTTCATATCACACGGGCTTTTATTTCGTAGGATGAAAGCAATTGCAACCAAATTGATATTTGCACTCCTTTGAATCAAATTTTGAAGAACAAATCAATTTGTGAGGCAAATGTGCAATTTGACAATTTTTTTCTTTTCTTCTTTTTTTTTTTTTTCAACACATCTAAGCACATAAGAGCCAAATTTAAACAAATAAATACATCCGATGCAAAAAATTGACCAAAATATTCTAACAAATTAAACCTATTGCTAAAAAAAAACAGAACAAGATCGAACATATATAAAAAAAATGAAATAAAGCAAGGATGGGACAAAGTGCAAATCAAAGGATGGATCTATCGTCCCTTTCAGACTCCATTATCACCGGTGGCCTCACAGGATAGGCGGCTCAGCGGTGGAATGTCGAGGCAATCTTATACGACTTAGTCGAGTGCTCAAGGCTCCAAGTTGCGTCCATATGCCTCCATCCGTGATTAATGTGCTCATGCATGCATTGACAAAATCATTCATTGATGGTGCAAGGCAAACTTGCCCTGTTCAATTTTCACCTTTATTGAGAAATTCTTTCTTGCATTTTTTTTTTTTTTCAATTTTCCTTTAAGCATTCGCCCTATTTTGGTCAACCAAAATTTTGCCTCAATTTAAAAAAAAGAATGCCCTAGTTTAGTTGATGGAGAATTTGCTCCAATTTTATCCAATAAAAATTGGTTTCAATGTAGCCAACCAAAAAAAATTTTGCCCCAGTTTAATCAAATAAAACATTGCTTCAACGGGCCATTAAAAATTCTCTCTTCTTCTAAATTCCAAAACCAAGTTGTTAGAGTCGGCGCCCTTTGAAATTGATAGGCTATGCCATCATCTTGAAATGTAGCATTATTGATTTTATTCATGCTCGATCTTTGATCTCCGCAAAATTTGGTTTGTGCTTTCAGGATCTCACCATGAATACCGCACAAAATGGGACTTGCAAAACATAATGTGCACTTGAATTCTCAAAAAATTTGTCTCTTTTTTTTTATTTATCACGAATGATGACTGCTCAAAAAGTATGCTAACTTATCAAAAGCCAAATTTTAAGTAGAAACTTAAAGACGCGAAAGTTATTTGACCCTTGTATGCCAAAAAATACATCATAGAAAATGTTCCAAAAGGTTTTTTTTTTTTTTTTCTTTTCATCCTTCTTCTCTTCTTTTTTTTTTTTTTTTTTCTAAAATATTGACCCATTTTTCTCGTAGATGCTCTGAGTTTGTGTTTCCCAAAATGAATTCTCCATAGTTTGCATCGCAGGATTTATCCAAGAATCAAATAACACTTCTAATCTTCAAAACTTTATTAGATCAAGAAAATGTTTCTTTCTTATCAACGCATACATTTTATGAATGCAAGGGAGGGGGGAAAGGAAAAGAAAAAAACTTGGAGTTAGTAAGCAGAACTGCAAAACCGGTATGCATGTCCTATGGGGGAGCCCTTTTATGCCAAGGGTCGGCCTAGCATGAAAATGTAATCCTCACGGGTATGCACCATACAATACGATGGGTCGATCACTTCACTGATATGTGATTAGTAAAACAATCTAGAGGATCGACCAAAAGAATATGTGATACTTGATGCATCACGAGGACAAAGTCCGAATGGATTTATTACTTTATTTGATATGTGAAGAGAGGTTAAAGGTTAATTTGGCATGACAAGGATTATTCTCGAAGGAATTGTAGTGCCTTGGCTAGTCTTGAGTGAAACATGGATCTAAATGGATTGGACGGGATTGATGGTTTACCCGAGAGTCGACTAGGTTCATTGCTTACTTGTAACTCCACATCTCCATTTTATTTGCAACACACTGGCTCATAAGCCTTCTAAAATCAAGATTTGGCCTTGATAAAATCATCATCCCACAATGAGAAATTATTGGTGAATCTTTTCGATTTAGTGTCCTTATGCATGGGATTTTACCAACTTTAATAAAATGGCAAAAAAATGATTACTAGAGGCTTATACTCTAGCATGCGAAGGTCACTCCATATCTTTGGTGCCATCCTAGAAGGATCGGACCCTACCTTACCTTGTGCACTACCCCTTTGGATGTTACTAGAACATAAACATGCAAGTCTCATTGGATTATGTATCCGAGACACAAGGGTGGTTTATTCCTAACATGGGATTCCCTATGCGGCATTCCCTCTATGGCTTATGCATGATGCCATTTTATTAAAGCAAGTAAGGGTGCAAAATGAAACATGGCCTAGGAGCCCCATTTGAATGCCGGTAAGCCTAAAAGTGATATGCCATTACAACTTAAATGCAATAAATTCAAACGTGCAATAGCCTATCTAGAAGGATGGCTTGTCTTAAAAGAGTGCCAAAACTCTTATCTTCTAGAGTTTGTGAAATGCAAGAAAAAGGGAAGACAACAAAATGTTAGTTTAATCAACATGTATCACATAACACATTAGAGCAACAAATTGCACAAAATAAAGAGGGGTGGAATCCCTCCTCTCGTGTCTAGTGATCCCATTAAGGTAGGTAGACTCTCCCTAGGCAATTCTAACATGGATGCATGAGGTTGGGCTCACTAATGCATCTAGACTCGATAAAGGTTACAGGCTCCCAAACCTTCGCACCAAAGGCAAAAGGTCATCAATCCAAATGCCCCAAGTCGGTGGTTGAAGTGATCCCCTAGACATTGCTACGTGCACCCGTACTGACGCCACATGTCCAAGTGGATCGATCCTAACCCATAGGGAAGAGTGGACAAGCCACCAAAAAAAAAAAGTAGGGTCAGTAAAATAATGATGCATCGTATGAAAGTGATCCCTTTGAGAGGAGGGATTCAAACATCAAGCATTTTCGAGGCTCTAGGGTAGATGCATACCCACCCCCAAATGCAAGGTACAAGTAAATAAATAAACAATAATTCATTCATCATGTAATGCGATGTGTAAGGAGGATTTGCACGGGAAAACCCTAAAAGAGAAAAGAAAAGAATGCAACCTAAAACATCCAAATGTGATATATAAGAAAGTTAGAAAAGGAAATAATCAACTAAATCAAGTGTTCTGGACCCTCTTAGGAAAATCCAGTCGCTAAGCTTGTCGCTGCCTTTCCCCATTTTTGAATGGTATGGAAAAAGAGGGAAAAGATTTTGATTTTGAAAAGAAAGGGAAAGGGGTCATGGGACTATAAAAATGCGACGGTTTGGACCCAAAAACAAAAGTCTAGAAAAGGGTTTTTAGAAAAAGTTTGGAGTCGCCACTTGGTATGGAGTTTAGGTGTACCAAGTCACCCAAAAGATTTAATAAATAAAGAAAACCCTTTTTTAGACGACTCCAGGTCTTTGAAAACTAGAGAAAAAGGTTCGTGGGTCACGGTTGAAAGAAGGGAAGGCAAAGATTCGATGTTACCGCTTTCTAAGGCACCCTTCTAACCTAGCCAAAGCTAGTTGCAAGATTTAGTTGAAAATTTCATAATTTCTAACTTTAAAATTTATCACATTTGATGTTGTCTATATGGTTGCAAAACCTAGACCTAATGTTGGATTGAGAGGGGCAAATGTCTCCTTGAGGTGTGATTAGAATTGATCACATTAATTGTGTCCTCCAATTTTGGTCCCTCGAGGAGGTCACGAAGAATGCAAATGATGAGACTCGAATGAACAAAAAGTAGGGTTTTCAAAATTGCAATTTTTATAAAGTATCAAGAGAAAAGAAGTTGGAATTTTGAAAGGATAAATTTTAAGTGCAAAGAGGAATTTTGAATTTCCCAAAAGATGCAATTTTAAGAAAAATGGTTTTGATTTTGAATTGCTAAAACATGAAGAAGAAAGTTGATTTTAAAGAATGAATTTGATAGCATTTAAAATAATGCATATGTATGTCCCAAAGAGGGAAAATGCAACATAATGGGTGCGGGGGACTAAATTCGTGACTTTAATTCTTCCTTTCATAGAAGGAAATAAAAGCGTGCTAAGGCTAGGGGAGCCATACTCTTATCCCTAATTCAAAGGGTAATGCCTTAAATGCACTAATCTAATAAAAGAAAACTAAATGAGATGTTTCACACACGGGTGGGATAATAGTGACATGCAAAATGGAAAGAAACCTAAAAGTGAAAAGTGTGTGAAATTTGTATCTAATGCATGAACGGTGTTTAAGGGTCTAGCATTGGACTAGCCCTTGTCAAAGGTTCTCACTAACATTGGATTAGTGAGAAATCGAAGGGGAAGGCCACAACTAGCATTGGACTAGTGTGGTGACGTCAATATATTTACACAATAATTATGTAGACATGATAATAAAGCAAGTAAACATATAAAACACATAAACACATAGCACATAGGCATAATATCTAGATGCAAGGCCCTAGGAAAGCAAATAAACACATAATCATGCAAGCATGCAAAATAAGCATATAAAAAACTAATTATTACATTGGGGGGAATCTAAATACATTCTAAGGGAAAAATTCGAAATAATAACCTAACTATTACATTTTCTAGACTAAATACACTTTTTGCCCAAAATTAAACCTATCTATTACAACTTGGCATCTAAGGCCTCCAAATGATTTACTCAAAAATTAAATAACATAAATAAAGACTAGACATGAGTGAAAGTAAAGGAAAACTTAATTTAAAACATGCAAAATCATGCAAAACACATAATAAGCAAATAATAGGAGAAAGAAGTTACCATCCCTTGATATGAGGCCTTAATTGAATCCTTAGATGATGGAAATGATTATCTAAGACTCAATGTCAACAAAAGGGATCAAGGTACCAATTTAAAGGAAAAATCAATCAAAATTCAAGAAAAGGATGTCTAAACAGATTCTGCAAGCAACATGGACAAGACTAGGAAATAGAGTAAGATTCTGGAACAAAAGAGGAAATATCAACAAAATACAAAAGCGAGAGGTTACTGCGAGGTAGAACGCCACCGAGCAGCAACAGATTCGCGTTACGCAAAAATCAAAGAAGAGGGAAGCGCGGACTCACCCAGCAACCGCGTTTCTTCCATCTTCAAAATAAAAGGAAGATTGCTTCCAGTTTTGAACAATATCACAAAACAAAATCCTCGAGAGGCAAAAGGATCTATTTAAAGCATCAAATATCAGCATTCGATCATGTCAAAACAAGATAAAATCGAAGAAGGCCAAATCTTAAGCATCATCATCAAATAGGCAAAAGGGGAAGGGAAGAAGCGTCGTATGGAAGCGAGGGCATTGCAGCGGGTGACCCGCTGCCCGCCGCTTTCTTCACATCTTCAAACATTCAACTGAAACGCTGGATCGTTCGCAAGTTGTCCGCAAGAGGTCCGCGTTTCTTCACAACTTCAAACATTCAAGAGGAAACGCGGACCGTTACGCGGAGTGATCCGCGTAAGTAGTCCGCGTTTCTTCACATCTTCAAAAACGTGAAGAACATTTTTCCAGAAATTTCTCAGGAATCACAACAGCATCATCACAGAAGCATCAAACATCTAATTTTACACGTAAAAACCAATCTAATAGCCTTACCAAGGCCTTATAAACACAACATGCTCATATAACAGCTGATAATCATCATCAAATATCCCCAAAATAAAAGAAAAACTACTCAAGACCTTGGTTCCACCAAAAGGCCCAAATCTCAGACAATTTTACGATCAAAAACAGTAAATAGAGTATAAGTATGCTACCTGAATCGGAAGCTTGAACAAAAAACGAAGGAAGAGGCCAGAAATTCCAAGAATAAGCTCTTCAAGGGTGAAACCCTAACTTTTCTTTTCTTCTTTCTTTTCCTTTTTTCTCTCTAATTTCCAGCCGTTTTTCTCTGATTTTTTCTCTCTTTCAGCCTCCCTTTTTGCCTCTTTTTCTCTCAGATTTTCCTTCTTTTTGCTAAACCCTAATCTAGGCTATTTATAGCCACCCAAACCTAGAACTAAGGGTTTTGATGTTCTTGGGATGAGGTGAGCTAATCTTGAACGTTAGATCAGTCGTTAGGGTTTAGGGGTGAGTTGGGGAATGTTTAAATAGGTTTCTTATCGTTCAAGCATCGAAAATACAGGTGGAAAAGGATGATCAAGCTTACGGAAAAATCCAGCGTCATTTTTTTTTCAGGTTCTGCGGACTAGTTACTGGACTCACCCGTAACGCGTTTTATGACTTTTCTTTTTTTTTTTTTTTTTTTTTTTTTTAGAAAAACCTACAAAAATGAGAAAAATATGTTAGAAAATTCAAATATAAATAACCAAACATTAATAGATAAAAAAATAGGAAAACAAAAGAAATAGTCAAAATTTGGTGTCTACAGAAAAAATTCCTTTATGATGTGAAAAATTACTTTTGGGAGGAGCCCTTACTTTATAAACATTGTGCCGATGGAATGATTAGAAGATGTGTGCCGGAAAATGAGGTAAATAGTATCCTTTTTCATTGTCATAACCGTGAAGCCGGCGGTCATTTTAGTACTACTAAAACAATGGCAAAGGTATGGCAATCTGGTTTTTATTGGCCTACTATGTACAAAGATGCTAGAGATTATGTTAAAGTTGTAATGAATGCCAACGGTAATATTTCTAAAACATGAAATGCCTTTAAATGTGTTTCTTGAAGTTGAATTATTTGATGTATGGGGCATTGATTTCATGGGACCATTTCCTAGTTCATTTAATAATAAGTACATACTTGTTGCGGTTGATTATGTGTCAAAATGGGTGAGGCAATTGCCACTCCTACCAATGATGCAAAAGTAGTACTTAAATTCATTAAAAAGAATATTTTCACTAGATTTGGTATCCCTAGAGCAATAGTGAGTGATGAAGGAAAACATTTTTGTAATAAATGGTTTGACTCACTTTTGCTTAAATATGGTTGTAGGCACAAGACATCCCTTGCATATCATCCACAAGCTAATGGCCAAGTTGAGTTAGCTAATAGAGAACTCAAATTAATCCTAGAAAAAACGGTGAATAAGTCTAGGAAAGATTGGGCTAGAAAGTTAGATGACACACTTTGGGCATATAGAACTGCGTTTAAAACTCCATTAGGAATGTCTCCCTATCGCTTGTGTATGGAAAAGCATGTCATTTACATGGAAATTGAACATCGAGCTTATTGGGCAATTAAAGAACTTAACATGGATTTTTCTCTGCGGTAATAAAAGATTGCTTCAACTGAGTGAATTGGAGGAATTTAAGCTAATGTCATATGAAAATACAAAATATATAAAGAAAAAATGAAATTTTGGCATGATAAGCACATTGTGAAAAACAATTTGAGATAGGTCATAAGGTTCTTTTATTTAACTCACGTCTCAAGTTGTTTCCGGAAAATTAAGATCAAGGTGGTCCGGCCCATTTACGCTTACAAAGGTATATCCATATGGTGTGGAGGTGACTACCGAACAAGGTCCACCATTTAAAGTCAATGGTCAGCGTTTAAAGCCCTATCTTGGTGGTGAATGGGTTCCTAAAGGAGTAACTTACTCCTTAAAGGATCCTTGTTATGATTAAAACAAAGAACAACAAAGAGTCGAGTCAACGACTTTAAACAAAGACGCTAGTTGGGAGGCAACCCATCGATTTGTGTTAGTTTTAATATTTGAGCATGTGTATTATATGTTTTTAAGTGTGTTTGTTTTGTTTGTCTTGCAGGAAAATCAAACATGGCCAAAGTGACCTTTTTAGGTGCGGAATGAATAGTAAAATGCAAACAACTTGGTACCTCAATTTGCATTTTAGTTGTTAATAATCCAAGAAATGAGGTTAGTTATGTTGTTTTGATCATTTTACATGTGTTAGAAAAGGTGCATTTCATAATTAACAAGCAGGGTTTTTAATTGGGAAATAGGAGAAAAAAGTTTACTCAATGAAACAGTCGCAGAAAAATCGCAGAATCACATTTCCAGCACGATCCGCGACTCAATCCGCGAGCCACTCCTCGCGGATCCTTGTCACGCGGATCAACTTCTGAGACCATATCTGGGGAACCATGGAACCAGATCTGCTGAAGCTAACACTCATGCGGATCCTTAGCGGATCATCTTCGAGTTACAAGTTGAAGGCGCGATGTGTGAAGCAAGCTTCGATCAGATCCGATCCGGATCCGATGTGTGTGATTCGCGGATCTGGTCCGCGGATCTCTCACCAGAAGCTAAAATACGGAAAGTCGCGAACCACTTCTTCATGTTCTTCATCGCGATTCACCTGCAAAAACACACACCAGCACACCTTTTTCACACACACTTCACCAAATCCCTCTTTTTCCTTGCTAATCTCCAAAAAAATCATCAACCCAACCCCTTTTGAGCATCAAGGAGCAGTTTTATCCGATTGAAATCAAACAAAAACACCTCAAAATCGGATTTTTGAAGAAATTGAAACCTAGGTTTTCCGAATTTAATTTTTCAAATTCGTGGCTGTTTTGGGCTTAATTCAAGGGGCTTTTTGCATCAATCATCTCCCCATTCATCCTTCTACTGATTCCAGGTAACATTCCTCAATTTACATTCACGAATTTCGATTTCCCAATTTCATGTTCTTGAGCAATTTTTGTAAAATTTTGGGTTTTGATTTTCGTGATTAATGGTGGTTAGTTCTTGATTCCATTATGCTTATTGATGATGTTTAAGCATGTTTTGTGAAGAAATTATGGGAATGTGCTAATTTTTAGTGAAGATTAAATTCTTGAAATTCCTATAAAATGCTCAATTTGGGATTAATGCTTGGCATGATTGAAGATGTATTTGGTTGATATTATGGAACTTATAATTATCCTTGGATGCTATTTGTTCCAAATGTGAGGAATTTTGGGATCATTTTGATAATTTTTGTCGATTTTTGCCTAATTTTAGAATTTAATTTTATCTGTAGAAAATGGCAATTATTGGTGAATTTGAGCATATTCATAGACTTTAAATCTTGATATGGAGTATGTTATATATATTTATATTGAGATTTAGAGGAATTTTTGGGAAATTTGATGAAAGTTGGTAATTTCAAATTTATTTCAAGGGGATGATGTTTTGTTGACATTTGGATTGCATTTGATGATTTTTATGCTTTAATTGGTCATTTGATAAATTGCTGACATTTACTTGATTAGCTATGTGCTTAAAAATTGTAATTTTGGCAATTTGTTAGATATTATGGCACGTACTAGAGGAGGTCCTCGTCGACGTTCACCATCTTCTACTTCAAGTGGTGAAGAAGAGCAACGTACACCATCACCTCCACCACTAAGGCGACGACCTAGGAGGTCTACTGCTAGTGAGCCACCACCACCAGAATATGATGCCATTCGATTCACTTCAAAAGAGAACCAAGAATGGTATGAGGCTAGGGAGTATAAGGGATTCATTTTTGAGATGCACGTGGCTCCCGACGTCAATGCCGAATTCAAACTCACGGAGGCATTTGACATACTTGGTTGGGGTCCAATTCTCACATTGCCAGATCATTATTACCCCCAGCTAGTCAAGGAGTTCTATGCCAACGTGGTGAACAAATCTGGGCATAGTGGAGAAAATATCAGATCCTATGTTCGAGGGAGACGGATTGAGATTGAACGAAGCACATTGTCTCAACTTCTTGGAGTACGAAATACCGGTCCGGCTGTGGACTTAAAGAAGGAATTTCATGCTCCGGATAGACATTGGGAGATGGGACATGCAATGGCTCGATTTCACATTGAGCAAGAATTTACTCGCTCCAACAAAGGCGACGGTGAAGGCCAACAAGTTGGATGCTCGTTTGAGGTTAATCACATACCGTTGCCCACAATGTCATTCCAAGAAGAGTAGCCTCAATGAAGTAAGGAAGAGTGACCTGTACTTCTTGGACAAGATGTTCCATGACCGGACATCTTCATTTGCCAACATTCCTCTTCCCAATATTATTATTTGCTATATGAGGACCGCGGCGAGGCATGCCACTACTGCATATCGGTTTGGCTTCCCACGGCTTCTCTCATTTCTTTTTGAGAGGATGGAGGTGAACTTGGATGGAGTTGAGCAAAGGCCTGTCAAGTCAACTTATGAATTGAACTATTTTGTTCTAAATGACTTGAGTATTTCAACAGCAAATATTCCTCATCCTCGAGCTCGGCAATCTCAGCCCACTTCACAATTTGAAGTTGGAGGAACTTCAGGAACAGCTCATGAGGAAGAAGAAGGAGTCGGCACTTCAACTGCTATTCCACACACCGGTCCTTCTACTTCGGCTCCTCCTAGGCAAAGGACGATTTGGGAGCGTGTTTTAGCCGCCATTGGGTGTTTGGAGACCCGTGTCAATGAAGGCTTCAATCAAGTGAACACCCGCCTCGACTCCATGGATACTAGAATTCATCGGATAGAAGACCACTTGCACATTCCAGGAGGTGGCGAGCAGGCTCAAGGAGGCCATGGTGACGACCAAGGAGATGGAGATGGACAACCATGAAGACCATGTTTATTTTCTTTTGTTTATTGTTTTTTATGTCTTGTAGAACTTATGCATTTTCCTTCCTTTCTTATGCAGCTTTTGTGGACTTGTAGAGGATGTTCGTGATGTTTTGGATTTTCTGGACCTCTGCCGTATTAATTTGGGGAGTTTTACTGTTTTACGTTTTTTTTTATTATTTCCCCTACACATTGAGGACAATGTGTATTTTAAGTGTGGGGGAAGGTTTAATTGTTCTCAATGTTTTATGTGCTTAAATGACGTTGATATATGTTTGGAAATGTTTATGTGATTTGTTTGTTGTGAACAATTGGGTTGTTGGCAGGGAGTTTAGTCCAGTTTTAAGGAGAGACTCTGCCAAAATTTTTCCAAACATTTGTTCAAAATTGTGAAATTACCCCAAAATTTTTGAAAATTTTTCAATTTGATCCACAAGGGAGGAAGTTTTAAATATTACTCTTTCAAATTTTCTTTTTGAAACAATTTTATGTGAATTGGTAAATTCAATTTACATTTGACTTGGAATTAGTGATTTTGTGATTTGACCAATTGTCTTTTAGAAAGTATATTTTGTAAAATGAGGAAAATTATGCCTATAATTTTAGTTGTTAAATGATATCTTTTCTTTTACTTACTTATACAAAGAGGTAACTGATATAGTTAAGTCAATAAGGCTCCTTTTCCATGAATTAAAGTTTTAGAGGGAACTTTCTAAAAAAAAAAAAAAAGAGAAGCTCTAATTATTCTTGTGCTGAGTAACCGGGAATCTTCATCTAAAAATGTCGATTTTCGCGTAAAAAGGCACTTGAGTAAGGAGAAATTGAATAAAGAGAAAAAGTTGAGTAACCGGAGATCTTCACCTACAAGTGTCGATTTTCGCGTCAAAAGACTTTTCTATTATTTAAATAAAGTATAATCCCTCTAAATAAAAAGAAAAAAAAAATAAAATAATTGTCGAAAAAGGAAAGCCAACTCATTGACTATATGAATTACCTTTTTGTGTAATTAGGTCAAAGTAAAAGGTTGAAATTTAACTTGTTTAAATTTAGGGTATAATTATCTTTCTTTTACTTAATTATTATGAGTATTTGAGGTGCTTGGAATTTTTGCATAAAAATTGATTACTAAGTTGTGGAGATTGACTTTTAAAATTCACATTGGTTATTTCAAAACACTTAAATCATTGTTGGTTTGTATTTCTAATTGCTTGAGGACAAGCAATGATTCAAGTGTGGGGGAATTTGATAAGTGTTTATTTTACATGCTTTTAGTATGTTTAAGTACTTAGTTTTTGTGTGTTTTTGATATTTTTATGGTTAATTAACTTGGGTTTCTAGTGAAATTCTACATTTTATGGTTTAAATGAGAAAAGTGTATTTTTGTGGATTAATGTAGTGAAATCTTCGTGCTTTTGTAGGATTAAATGTTCAAAAATCAAAGGAGATGAAAATAAGGATAATTGCAAGAAGCTTGGAATGAAAGTTGGAAAATTGAAATACCTGAAATTGATGAAGTTCTCAATTGATTCGAGCAAAATGCAATTCGAATATCAAGGAATCGAAGGGTCAAAAGTCGGAGGAGTTAACGCGCCAATTTCACAACGAAAATTCGGATTTTGCGAAATTGAAGCAGATTCGCGAGGTAGAAACGCGATGTGATAACTGGAAGAATGATATGCCTCGCGAATCCCTCTCACAGGAGCCAGGGGACCGGATCCGCGATGGGATCCGCGAGTCTATGCCTCGCGGATCTGGATCGCGGATCCTTAGAAAATGACTGCTGCAAGTTGCAGCCGAAATCCAGTTTTTCCAGCTCACTTCCAGCTCAATTTTGATAGAATTTCGGCTGATGGCTGCACAATGTGGACTTGTGGCATCAAAATTCAACTTTAGATCTTTTTATTTGTAATCTTTTCCATCCTCAATCCTCTATAAATACCCCATGTATTCCAACAAGAAAAATAGATAGAGGAGGAGAGGAAAATAGCAAGAAAAAGAAGAGAATAGAATAGAGAGAGAAACTAGCTAGTTCTTGACAAGAATTAGTTGAGAATCAAAGTGTGAGGTCTATTGAACAAGGAGAAACCCTTTGAGAGCTTGTAAGAAGAGCTTATTTCATCAATTGGAGAAGTTCCTTTATCCTTTGCATTTTATTTCTTAAAAAGTTCATTCATGACTTCTCATGCAAGTTTGATGTGCTTAATTAATATGAATAGCTAAACTTCACTATCCTAGGGGTAAGATGAACTTGTAAGGGATTGGATGTTGTTCACTTAAGTAAAGAAAGTTTAACTTGTGATTGTTAGTTCATTTATTTGTTCTCAATATTCATGGTTGTTTGATCATCAATTATGAACTATTCAAGCATGTGTTAGTACATGAAATATGTCTTGCATATGTAGTTCAAAATATATGAACCCTAGGTTGTATGTTCACGTTAGTAGGAGATGCATTTAGGAGGAATCATATTTGTAACTCATTGAGTTTCATGAACTTATGTTAAGCTAATTCATCATGTTAATAGGTGAGGGTTTAATATGAGTATGTTTGTTCATTGTGAAAACAATCTACAAATGAAATTGGAGGTTACTTCCTTGACAAGTCACAAGTTTAAAATCTAACTTAACTAAAGTGAACACATCCTTAACCTAACAAGGGATTCAAATCCCTAGGAAACTCTTTCTCTATTCTAACTTCTCTAACTTGTAATTTTATACCGCCAATTTGAGGTTTACCCAGTTGGAATGGTTTTATCTATTTTCTCATTTACCGCCAATTGGATGTCATCGACACCTAGTGGTCGGTTCTAATTGCTTAATCCTCGCTCCTTAGGTCGGCTTAGTCCGCCTTCTCCCATTTTTAATTTACTTTGTATTTACTTCTAATTTACCACCAATTAGGGTTGGTTCTACCACCTTAACCGGTTGGTTTTAATTGCTTTCAATAGGGACGGTTGTACCGCCCGACTTTTTATATTTTGCACTCATCTATCATTTTCTATTTAGATAATAAAGCAAACTAAAAAGCCATAGTACTTAACCGAGTCTCTGTGGGATCGACCCTTAATTATCACTCTACTCAATCCACGATCCGTATACTTGCGGAAAATCGGGGTAAAGAGGCCATAATTGATTGATAATTGAGTGAATTAAACTTGAAAGTCTAGACCACGTCAAAAAGATTTGACCTCGAATCCACGCTTCGTTTGGATCATAGCAATACCGGAAATATCACTTGGAAAACAAGCCACGCAGTATATCTCTCTTCCAATCTTGATGGGTGAAGCATAAGCTTCCATAGCAACTTCTTTCTGCGTGGCACATCCAGTGAAACTCGAAGATGTAGTATTGTACAATCACGAGACTGCCCGGGGTCGATATTTGGGTCAAAGACAAAACACAAAGAGTGAACAAGATTGGAATTCTTATACTCATTAATCACATCAAGAAGACAACAATAGGGCAGCACGTGATTATCATGCATCATAGGATACGAAACAGCAAAGAAATAACACGACTCATGCTCTATCATAGCAAACATCATGTGTGAAGTATTGGAATGATATAGCACAAACGAATAGCAACAAGACTCTATATTCCAGTCCACATGATGCATAAGACAACATGCACATTCGGGGACACAAGACTCACGAGTATAACTACAAAATGTAAAAGATTGCATAGCACCTTGAGTAAGACTCAAATAACAGTTGTCATGCAAACACAAGACTTGAATAGCTTGCAAATCCATTGCAGCAACATAAAAATCAGCAGATAATGATTCACAAACAGGCTGGAAAATATCACTAAGCAAGCTAAGTATAGTATGAGAAACCAAATTAAAAGATACAAACAAAGAAGAATCACTTAAGACCATAGATACGCAACTACTAGGAACATGCAAAACATGAAAAATCGATTTAAGTACTTCCATATCAGCACATAAAACAATAAAATCAAATTGAAACCTCCCTTTCCAGGCAGCAATTTTTGGAGAAAAATTCCACTAATTTGGTCAAGGGCACATCGATTAGCAGGCAAAGTATAAAGCCACGAACCGGAAGGTTCAACCTCAGCTCTTAACGGATCACAACCAGCATCAATAGGCGTGAGAACAATGCTGGTTTCATGATTTATAATAGCTTTTGTAACCTACAAATAATCAAGGGAAAAACTACCAACAAAAGGTTAGGGGTGTTAGTAGAAAACAAATCTTCACTCACACATTTGGCTTTTACAACTAGACTTTGTTTTTTCTCTTTTCTTCCCTCTTTAGCCGAACATATGATTGCTTTTTCCTCCTCATCAGATTCAGCTATCATCTCCCCCTTTCCTTTCTTACTGTCAACTAGCACCTAGCACAATTCTTTTTGATCCAATTCTTAATGACTAGCTAGTGTAGTTGGAGCACCAAGTAGTTCTTGATCATTTGCAACTTGTAGTTGATCTTTGTTAGCAAGACCCTCCACAAGTTCCTGTTTAGGAGATCCTTGAGTATGACATTCAACTTTCTTCTTCACTTGCTTCTCATGTAGACGACGTTGGTAGTCTCCCATCATGTTACCTGCTTAGCACAAAAACGATTCATCTCTTCTTCAAAAGTAAGAAATTCTTGTTTAGGTGCTTTGCAATGGCTAGATTGCATTTGAACCCTTCTCTTGACAACCTTGTTATCAAGTTTATCAAGTCGCCTATGAAGCGATTCAAAAGCATCATCCAATATTTGCTGAAATTTATCCTTCATAGCCTCCATGTGATGCTTAATATTCAATGTTTAAGAATCACCTCCGTTTGACATAATTGGGATACCTACAAAAGTATTAGTGAAAACAAAAATTCCTTACCTCACTCCCTCACAAGTTTCTCTCAATACTCGTGTATATCACTCAAGTGTTTGAACACTCTAATAGGCTCACCAAAGCAGCATCTTATGGCTGTGATTTGCTTCCATTGAATAATGTAATGGCAACCAAAGAATGACGTCTAACTTGATCAAACAATCAACAATACAATTGTAGCAACTTGACGCAAAATTGGAGCTCAATTCAAACAAAATTTGGAGATTGAATGGATGAAAAATTCTGACCAGAAAACGTACTAAGAAGATGAAAATAATTCTAGAAAATTTGACCTAAATTCGGTTTTAGAGAAGAAAATGACCGAAGGGAAAAATTGGAAATTTACATTTGCCTAAATTCAATCCTATGGAATATTCTTGAAAACAACTTAACAAATTTTGAAGTTGACTTTAAATCTTGAAACAAATCAAATTGGTAAGTTCTTGATGGATTTAGACAACTTTGACTAGTCAAACAGGTGAAACTCTGGTTTTGACTGGTCAAACACGTGATAGTCTGACTTTGACTAGTCAAACACATAAAATCCGATTTTTAAAGCAAAATAACCCTAACTAACTTGGAGAAGGGTATTTTAAACTAAATGGAAGTTTCCAAATCTAACTTTTGGAAAGTTGAAATCGATTTTAAGCTTTTTGGGAGGTCAACCAAATTTGTTTCCAAATTGATATAGAAAACAACCTTTGAACAAATTTTAAGCAACAAGAAGGATCAATGGCTGTTTGGCTCTTTTTCTTTGCTTTTTCCATGAATTGAAGGCTTCAACCGAATACAAAATTTCAGAAATTTTTGTTTTGTGAAGCTTGATTTGGTTCCAACAATTTTTAGGGCAAGATTCTCAAGTTTTCACAATTGTTCTTCAAGAATTCAAGGGTTCTTCTATGTTGGATGCAAAGTTTCAAGAAGGCTTCAAGGTAGGTCAAAACTTCAAGAAAAGCACAAGTTGAGCCAAGATTCCAAGAATCATGCAAACAACTAACACAACTCAAGAACGACTCACGAAGCACACAAGAAACCCTAGGCAAGAACTTCGGATTTCAAGAAACAAGTTTGGATAGATTCTGATTTTTTTTGGATGAATAGTATCGCTACTGATGTCGATGAGCGATCATTGCAGGCCGATGAACGATCTTACGGAACTGATGAACAGTAACCTTCTTTTTTTTTTTTACTCAAATGATTTAGCAAGAAAACAAGATACAAGACATGATACAACAAGAAACAAGACTCACAAATCAACACAAAAGACTCGGACAGCAACGACTTCAACAAGCAAGACTCACGATGGATAAGAACAATGAAACACAAAAACCCTAGATGCAAACGAAGAAAATAAAAAAGATATACGATGATAATTCGTAACCTATGCTCCGATTACCAATTGGTGTGATTCCTATGCCCATGAAGACACAAGAACAACCACAAGCCCCAGAATTAGAAACATCAACATTGGATGGATTCAACGTCACGACTTGGACAACACAAGACACGATTCAAGGATAGAAGACACCACAATCAAGAAGTTTCTTGATTGATAAATCAAACAAGCACCTGAGGACAACCTTACGATATTCAAAGATAGCTTTCACAAGCCCAAAAAAAAATTGTTTCTTAGAAAAGACGCAAATCTAGAAATTTCATACAACTCTCAATAATTGTCTAATGTTTGGACAAATTTTAGGCTTATTTATAGCCTTACACAACATACTAAAACTAGGAAACAAATAAAGCAGCTTCGGCCTACTAATTAGGTAACTTAGACCAAAAATAAACCTAAACCAATTAGGAAACCTTAACTTGGATCCTTAACTATTCAAATGACTTTGTAAGCTACCTAATTAGAACAAATAGCATTCGCACCTTTATAGGATTAAGTTGGACTGAATTTTATTAAATAAAACATAGACAAACGATTAAGTAAAACACTATAATTCCATTGCTAAGCTTCGACAAGAACTTATTCTTGACTTTGTTCATGGATCCATCTAATTCTCAATGGAACTTGATGCACACGTGAGACTTGACACGAGTTTTGAACAAGGACACATGAGACTCGTATTAGGGGAATTAATGGTTTTTGATCATATAGAGATCGCTGCTATTAGTCTATTTGAGATGGAAACAGTTAAGTTAGGGCTTTTGGTAAGAAAAAGTACTATATTTTGATAGAGGAATATGGATTTCGATTGTTAAAATATGATAGAGAACTACATACATATTGTGCTGATTATTTTGACTATGGTAGGATGGTTGATTTGTACATAGAAGTTTCCTTTAGTGAATTGATAGCAACTTAATGGGTGTTTGACATTGATGATGTAGACTTTGTGCTAGGGGATGAAAATGATAAATCTGATGATGAATATTAGGATACTTCATGGTTTGATTCAAGAGAATTCCTAGAAAAATTAGAATAAGGATGCAAAAAAGAAATCAATAGTGGAAAGTAGGAGGCACATGCTTACTGATTTTAGGAGTGGTGATGACAACTTTGAAGTAGATGCAGCATCTCATTTAGGTATTACTATTGATAGTGTTCATGGGTCAGATAAAGAGGAATGCTCTCAACCCCCTATATTTGATCCTAAGGGTGAGAATTTTGATCCTAAGATGAGAATAACTCCAAACTTGAACTAAGTCGGGTTTTTACCGCTTTCAAGCAGTAACTTGGAATATCAAGAGAGGGAGACCATTTAAATTTATAAAGAGTGGCACCATAAGACTTAGAGCTATATGTCCCAAAGATATGTGTGATTGGTGCATATAAGTGAGGAGAATGAAAGGGGATGGCAAGTTTGAGGTTAGGACTTTCAAACTAAGCACAAATATAGGTTCTCATATCAGAATAAGAGTGTGAAATCTGGTTGGATAGGAAGAATGTATGTTAACACATTTAGTGAGAACCTTAGGCTAGATTATGTTAGTTTCAAGAATCAAGTAATGAAGGAGAATAAGTTTTATTTGAGTAGACATTAAGGCAATAGAGCTAAAAAAACTACCAAGGAGTTGGCCCAAGGTAATGATATTGACTAATAAAATAAACCGCCTAAATACATCAATGAGATTAAGAAAAATAATCTAGTAAGTACTGTCATTATAAAGATGGTTGAGCAAGATGGTAATGTAGTTACTAGGCCAAACAAATTTTAAAGATTAGACATGTGCTTTATTAGGGGTGAAATAAGGGTTCTTGATAGCTTGTTGACCTCTAGTTGGACTAGATAGGACTTTTCTTAAAGGTATAGTTGGTGGTATATTGTTGACAACTATTAGAATTCATCAAAATAGTGGATTTTATCCAATATCTCATGCTGCAACTAAGGGAGAAACCAAGATTTCTAGATTTGATTTCTCACATTGCTAAGAGAAAATTTGAAAATTGAATGAGATTATAAGTGGATTATAATGAGTAACAAATAAAAGAGGATAATTCGAGCATGTGAAGCAGTTTTTCCAAATGTTGACCATAGACTCTGTGTTAAGCATTTGTATAGAAATATGCTAGCTGTTGGATTCAAAGGAACAACAATGATAAAGGCCCCGCGAAAAGCAACAAAGGCAACTACCTATACAATTTTAAAGAAGAATGGAGGCAATTGCAGAACTTGATCTTGGGGCTGCTAAATGGCTCAAAGAAAAGGCACCTACTGAATGGATTAGATCGCACTTTAGAACCCATCCAAAGTGCCATATATTGCTTGCAAGTCATTCAACAACAAGATTATAGAGGCCAGAGAATAGCCAATTGTCCAAATGATGGAATCATTGAGGAATTTTATCATGTTTAGAATGCAAGAAAATCATGATAGGGCCAGGGATAGGTGGAGTAAATATATTGACAAGACACCTTATTGTGTTCCATACAAGTCAAATGAAGTAAACTATGTAGATGCTTATCCTTATGGTGAAAGATATGCAGTTAATATTGAAGATAGAACATGCTCTTGTAGAAAATAGGACGTGATAAGGATATCCTACTATTATGCAATATCAGCATTATGGATTGCAATAAAGGATCCTATGGAGTATGTTGATGTTTATTATAGTATGGAGATTTACCTTAGATGCTATGACCATTGCACATTACCTAATAAT
Organism: Gardenia jasminoides; assembly: GCA_013103745.1. Lineage (NCBI taxonomy): Eukaryota > Viridiplantae > Streptophyta > Magnoliopsida > Gentianales > Rubiaceae > Gardenia > Gardenia jasminoides. Next base: position 38,422,582 of record CM023103.1, read on the forward strand.
GGCTCCATACCGTAGATGCTATGACCTTTCCGCACTACCTGATAATGGAGAGCAAGATTGGGAAGATGTGAATGTCCAGCCACCACTCCTATCAACATATGGCAGAGCACTAGGCAGACCCAAGAATCAGAGGAGAGAAGCTACTGATGAGGTACAGCAAGCCAAAAAGAAGAGAACTAAGACTAAAAGATTTGGCCAAATATGTAAGCACACTTACTATAAGGAGAGAGGCCATAACACTAGAACTTGCAAGCTTAGAGAAGAGGTTGATGGTGCAACCAATCAAAGGAGTGAAACTAATGCAGCCACTCAAGGAAGTTAAGATGCCAGTCTTTCATAGATACAAGAGAGACTAGTTGAAGTGCATTGTGTAGGTTTGAGCTAGAAGTTCAACTTAATGCCACATTAAGTAACATCCTGTAAGTAATTAGTCCTAAAATATCACATTCATATAGTTGATTGTATTTGTGCATTTGAATTGAATGTTTTGTGTGGCATGTTTCAGGTTAGAAGCGTCAGTCCACATTTAAAGAAGCTAACTCAAAAAATTAGCAAAAAAAGACCAAATATAGTGTTCAACATTTACCATCACTTCACATTCTTACTAACATGACTAATATACACGACCAATATTACTAGTTTGTGTGTCTTGTAAGGAAATGACACTAAACAAAGTGGAAAGATAGGAAACTTAGCACAAAACATTCAGTAAGCTGATTAGGAGAACATAATATGTTCTGCACTTGCTACTGAACCAAACCTATATGAAGTTTTTGGAATTTTAGATCCTCATGCGGTATATAGCAGTCAATCAGAGAAGTTGAAATCCATCTTGGACTCCCACTACCTCTTGGCTGAATACTACTGGGGAACATGGCAGGAGATCTAATGAAAAAGGAAAAGCAAAAGCCTCCTGAATTGCTGTTTTGCAAGAGAAAAGGCTGCTAGCTTAAATAACTAGTTTGGTAACTGAATGGCTGATAGCAGAAATGCATACTACGCAATTATTTAACTTCTGTGCATTTAGCTAGGTTGAGACTAATGCAGCCATGTCTCACTACAAGAAATATAGTCTTTTGTAATAACATTCTCAGTGACAAAAGAAAAATTTATTACAGTTGACATAATTCAATGATGACTTTTGATGTCATCATAGATAACCTCACGTAGACTCATCATTAGTAATAATATGGGAGTAGTTGTCACAATAGGAGTGGTGCACAACTTGTCCAAGAGGCTGAAAACTACCTCTATGATAAATTGGGAAAATGTTGTCACTAAAATGGGCCATATAGTGACCACTTCCTATGTCATCATTGTATCTCTATCGGTCTAGAGGTAGTGACAATAATTTGTCGTCACTATCTAAAGTATTTGTTCTTAGATTTTGTGCATGAGCATGTGTAAAATAATTGAAAAGATTGATTGATACTCATTTGAGGTGTTAAAAACATTGCATTTCCATTTTGAGTGTTCAAGTTGTTATTTTGATCAAAGAATTCGATACCTCAATTTGCAATGTAGATGTGTTTGATGAGTTTTAAGTGTTTGGAAATTATGTTTGGATTAATTTTCATGTGTGGGAGGTGTTGAATTGGAAAGAATTACATCCGAAGTTGTAATTTTAATTTTTGAGGAAAAATTTGTCAGAATTGAAAATTCTGCAACATTGAAAGTGCAAAAAGATCTGAGTTTGAATTGAGGATGAAGCCCTCGGATCCAAGTGTCGGATAAACTTCCAATGTCAGGGTCAGAAGATTCGAGCTCGGATCGAGGATGAAGTCCTTGGATCCGAGGCTCAAATAAAGTTCCGATATTAGAGGCCCTATCCGAGGTCACGACCCGAGACCTGATCTTAACGATTCAACCTCGGATCCTGCTAGGTTCACGTTTATCAAATGCGATCCAAGGGTTTTTCTTTTTCATTTCTTCTACTGTTCTTCCCTCGAATCTGAGAACCCTAACACCTCCTATACTCAATCTACAATTCCAACCATTTCTTTAACTATTTTTCGCCATCAATTCATCCCAAAACATCTTGTGATCAAAACCCCTCAAAAAATTTCATTTCAAAAACAACTTTTTGGAGGGATTTTTTTTTTTCAAAACAAGCTCCAAGCTAAGCTGAAATTTTTCATTTTTGGGTCGATTTTGAGGGTTTTTCTTCGAGTTACTCACACCATTTGCATGCTCTAACATCACTCTACACATTGGTAATACAATGACACATATATGTCATAGAAATGGAGGATGAGATATTTTCAAAAATTATGGAAGAATGAGCAACCCTACCGTTTCATTTCACTTATTTTGTTGTCTTATTTTTCTTTTTCTTGGATTTTCTATATTAGGATTATGTGGATTGGACATTGGTTGGAACTTTCTCACATAGTATCGATTTGGATATTAGCAAACTTTCTCTGGGAGTATTGTTCTTACTTTTATTCTTTTCCTTTTCCTACATTGTGGACAATGTGGAGTTTAAGTGTGGGAGAGGGGAATATGTATGAACTTGCCATTTTTGTGCCTTGTGATGATATTTTGTGGATTTAAATACATTAGAAATATTGGAATTGTGTCTTTGAAAAATTGGGTTATTGGCAGGGAATTTCGTCCAATTATAAGGGGAAATTCTGTCAAAATTTTTCTAAAATCTTTTCCAAAATTTCACTAGAGCCCAAAAATTTTTGGAATTTTTGCTATTTTGTGTTTAAAAAGGCCAATTTGTTCCAATCTTAAGTGCTTTAATTCTCCCACATGTTGAAAATATTTATGTGCTTAAGAAAATGAATTACTCAATTGATTGGAAAATAGTTATTATGTGATTAGAATATTTGCCTTTTAGAAAGTATATTTTGCAAAATGGAGATCATTATGGTTATATTCTACATGTTGAATGAGATTTCTCCTCTTTACTTAATTTTACAAGCAAGTGATTGATAGTCACAAAAAGTAATTCTCTCCTTGTGGTCATTGCTTTAAGAGGGATAAAAAAAAAAGAAAGAAAAAAAGAAAAAAGAAAAAAAGAAGAGAAAGGAAAAAAAGAAAAAAAGGAAAAAGGTTATTATTCTACTCCAATGATTCTTGTATTGAGTAACTGGATGTTGGCATCTATAAATGTTAATTCTCGCATTAAAAGGTGCTTGAATTAAGAGTATGCAAAGCAATTCAAATAAGTAAGTGTTGAGTAACCGTTGTCTTCACTTAAAAGTATCGATCTTCATGTCAAAAGACGTGTTCATAATTTGAGTATGATAGTATTAGTAATAATGAATGAAATCCCTCTTTAAGTTTGATATTGAGGAGATTGTGGATAAAAAAAAAAGCTATGCATTGAGTTTATGAGTTGCCTGTTTGTGAGATTAGGTTAGGGTGAGAGATTGAATTAGATGTGTAGGAACTAAGGTATGATGGCTACTCTTTTGCTTGGTATTATAAGTATTTGAGATAATTTGAATGATCGCATGATGACTATTTACCTTGTTAAGAAAGCTTCAATTCATTGGGTAGTAATATTTGAATCATTGTTTTGGATTGTATTTCTTATTGCTTAAAGACAAGTAATGATTCAATTGTGGGGAATTTGATAAGAATTTATTTTATTTATTTTTGGTATGTTTAATTACTTAGTTTTGGTGTGTTTTTAGGATTTAAAGTGGACTTTTAGATCCATTTTGGTGGTTATTTCTTCAAAAGTCATTTTGTGGCCAAAACATGAAAAATAAGTGGATTAATGCACAATTTGATGTTGTTTTTATAGGTTTTGAAGATTCACTCATATTTGAGAATTGATTGGAATGTATTTTGGCCGGTGAAGGTCATAGCAAGAGGGATATTAGAATAAAAAACATTGAGGAATCGAAGTTGCGCGCAAAATGAAAAAATGTTGAAGTAGAAACAAGGGAGGCTAATCCGAACTCGGATCGGCCATGCACCCCGTGGATCCAGTCCTTGGATAAACTTTCAAAATTAGAAGGCCAATCCAAGACTAGCGATCCAACCTCAGATTGATAATATCAGCCCTCAGATCGTGCTTATCAGGTAAAAATAAAAATCCAGGAGAATTGGATTCGAGGGGTGCCAAGACAGATCCGACCTCGGATCAAGGTCTCAAATCCATATTTCATCTCTGCAATTTACAGAGCAAGTTGTGCCCTTTTCACACTAACTTTTTGAAAAGATTTTGGCTGATTCTGTCCAAGAAAGCAAGCAAAGTTGGAAAAGCTTTTGGGAAGGAGAAGAACACCACCAAAAATGTTGTCCTTCTACTTTCTTTAGTTTAGACTAATTTAGTATAGATTAGGTAGTACAGTCTAGTTTTATCCTCTCTTGTTTATAGCTAGATTTGAATGAAGATTGAGGAGTAAAGATGGAGGGTTTGATCTCATGTGACAAGGGTGATATCTCTTCGATTACTTTCTCTTTTGTAATAGATTTCTTATTTGGTTATAATGCAAGTTTGGATCTTCTATTTATCACATGTTTCTAAAGTTCATGCCTTGGATTTTGGTTGAACCTTCTATGATTATTTTGTGTTGATTTCTTGGCTATTTGATGCTATTAGTTTGAGCAAGTTATTTAGTACTTTTGATCTTATAATCATGATTGACTAGCCATTGATTGTGATAATCTAAAGGTGTTAGATTTGCAATGAAAATTAAAATTTGACACTAGTTTAAGGAAGGGTTAGACCTAGGGAGTATATTCACAAAAGTAGGGGTGCACTTTTGTGACTTTAGTGACTTGTTCATATAATTTCGTAGAACTAATGAGTCCTTAGTTAATTTCATAACCACGAAAATAGGTATGGATTAGCTATTGGTATAGGTGTATGCTGGTGAAAGCGGGTATCACGTATATTAGGAAATTATGCCATGACTAACCAAGATAGAAATATTCATTGATCCATAAATTGGACTTACATAAGTAGTAATGGATCCCATGACCTAAGGAGCTTTTATTTACTATTTTCTTACATATTTTTGCATTGTTTTACTTTCACCAATTTGTTGATCATCTAAATAATAGAAAAGTTTTAGTAGTGTCGGTAATTATCCATTTTTCCCTGCGGGATCAATCCTTAATACCCTGTACTCAACCACGACCTGTATACTTGCAGAAAATCGCGTGTTGGGGTATTTAGAATTTATAAATGTAAAACTTGACTAATGATTTGTGCTTAATATGTATGCGTGCCATGTGCTCGTCACTATGCATGTGGTATAAATCGGGAACTAAAACTAAAATTTTCACAAAACTAATTTGGTCCCCAATGTTTTGAACCTGGTGCAATTTCAATCCCTAAAGTTTCAACAAAAATAATTTTGGTGCCTAATATTTTCAATTTGAAGGAAATTTAGGACAATTATTGAATTTTCTTAATTACTAACAAAATCAATCATGTGTCCATTGAATCAAATTTTAAAACAAGAAGCTAGACAATAGCTAACTTTGAACAATAAGAATAACCTACATGATAGCACGAGTAATCAATTGACCAAGAAATAGGAAAAAAGAAAATTTGTTAAACTACACAAAAAAATTTGAGCGTTAAAGTTTTTAGTTCGAGGGCAATGGCGATAAAGATATTGATGAATTAATTGGGTGCTCCAATTGGTTTCAATTTTTATAATTTAAAATTTTTCTCTTTTAACTGGTTAGTTAGTTAGCACGTGAGTTAATAATCCTTGATCTTGTTGTATAAAGTTACCCTCCATTTTGCTTATTTTCTAATCAAAATGAACATTTGATTGCATACGATTAAATTCTGTCGATAATTAAGAGAAATTCTTCAAATATCCTAAACATATTTTAAATTGGGTACACTGAGGACTAGAATAGTTTTTAGAAAAATCTACACAAGTGCTTAATATTTGGGATTAGATTTTTTTATCACAATTTTAGAGAATAAAACCACAAGTGCTAAACATTAGGGACTAAAATTGTATTTTTATCATATGTGTAAATGAGAAAGTCTGTTAAGGTAAGAATTATCTAGAAGACACAAAATCAAATTCCTTAAGGAGATCATATAGTGAATCTTGTACGAATTGGAATAACTTATTTCCTATATAGACCCTCTTATTCCTACCTTACAAGATATAATTTCTAATTAAATTTTTGTGTGATATTTTGAGAAAATCTTGAGAGAGAAGAATACATAGAAGAATTCAGTCGAGCCTTGTGGAGTGGTCACTGTCACTTCTTTTCTTTCTTGTGCTATCCAGTCTAGAAAATAATTGTAGGGTTTCTTCTTCTCTTCCACTAACTTGTAAAGTTTGCACTATCAGGTTCGGGCAATTCCTGTCTTAGAGATTCTCATTAAGGAATTCATTTCTTTCACCATATGGGGTTAGACATTTGGATAGTTTTAAGTGGATAAGGACTTCTCACAGTACTAAGGGTGCAAACGAATCCAACTGGTCGCGAGCCGCTCGAGTTTGAACTCAATTCGAGCTCGATATTGATCGACTTTGACTCAAATTCGAGCAGCTCGTTTTCATATACGAGTCAAATTCGAGTATCTTCTCTCAAATTCGATAGCTTGTGAGTCAGTTCGAATATATACATATATATATAAATATATTATTTTAATAGTAAAAATACATATATGTCCCTAATATTTTTGTTATTTATTAAGAAATAATTATTTTATTTATTTTTTTAAAAATAAAATAATTATTTTTTATTTTTTAAACTCGAGTAGGCTCAAACTCGAGGTTGATTAGGCTCGAATTCAAACTCGAGTTTGAACTCGAGTTTTATTTTGAGAGTTCATCAAGATCGAGTTTGAGTTCGACCTTGGTAAAAATGAGTCGAGACTCGACTCGATTAGGATTAAACTCGACTCGACTCGGCTCGTTTGCAGCCTCACACCTTTCTACAATTTTGTGAAGATTCACAACAAGTTTTAAGAGTAATCTTCACAACTCTCTCTCACCTTATGGAATTTAATCCAAGTAGATTCTGTTATAGGAAACAAAGTTTTAAACTTCCATTATTTATACATGTTTCTTTTGTAACAAATTTAATTTTTCTTCCTCATTGATCTAAAATCTCATTTTTGTCCCCTAAAATAAATAAATTCTCAATTTGATCCATAAAATTGGAAAATTATCATTTTGGACCTCTAGAGTTGCAAAAATCTCAATTTCATCTTAAAGATCCTACGTATGGTTAGAAAAGGAAGAATCTCCAAAATTACGGTATATGGCAATTTTAATTAACTAGGCAAGATAGCATAGCGATCACAGAAACATGGGTGGAAAAAAAAAAGTTTATGATAGAATAACTAAATTAAGCTCAATGTCCTCCTTTTGTTGTTAAATATTTCTTGGCCAACCGTTGAGCCTCAATAAGATAGAGCTGGAAGACCAACTTGAAAGAATTCTTTCATTCTTTTATGTTTTTTCAATTTTGTGGTCCAAATTGAGAACTTTTTAATTTGGGAGCCAAATGGAGATTTTGTGCTTGAAAGACCAAAATGAGACCTTTTCAATTTGAGAGACCAAATTGAAACATTTTGCTACTTTTGAGGACCAAGTTTGAGGGACTAAATTAGAATTTGGGACCACTCTGGGGGAACAAAACCATAACTAACCCCTAAAATTTTCCGATTTTTGCTATCCTAGATTGATGACGTAAGACAAAAGGAAGTATTAATGAATGAACAAAAATCTTAACAAATAATTAGCACTTTAGGGCCTTCCGATTATATGATGTGGATAAGATACAATATCTTTTCTAATTAAATGATCCAATAGGTATAGGTATAAAAACACAAAGGAAAAACAGATTGCAATGCCTGAATGCTTGAATGTTGTGAACGGGCACCTCTTCACTGCTTATTCCTTTTAGCTTCTTGGTTTTCTTTCCAATCAGAAAATGTTCGTGGGAAATTTGATGGGCTCATAAATTATTTTTTTCGTGTCACTAACTATTTCTCTGGGAGAATCATACTCATTGGTGAACTTGTACAAATAAAAGCAAATCTTGCAAGTTGTCCAGAAAAAAGCTTTGTAAACTCTTGGAACCACGCTTCCATATGTTTGAAGAACCATCTGTAGCAGTTGTCTTCGGCTGCTTTCAATCATCTCCTCTATCCTTGTCGTAGCCTTTTCTATTGTTATGACACCATTTCCTCTAGCCACTTGCATGGACACAATATTTGGTTTTCTTTGTTCGAGCTCTTTCTGAATTCAAGGGCACAAAATTTGATTAGCATACTATTCTAGTGCGGACAATTTATGTGGTTCTTCACGTAAGGTTTGATTTCTAGATAATCAAGATTTAAAAACAAAGAATAATAAAATATTACTTAGATGAATATTAAGAAACAGAATCCTTCCAAATGTCACTTGACAGACAACATTTCTGCTCTATGCTTGAACAATAAAAACAAGGGTAAATGATTCCAATAGACCCTAAACTTTTAGAAATGTTTTAATCTGGTCCCTCAAATTTTAAGAGTGCAAAATAGGTCATTAAACTTCTTTATTTGGTTTTAAAGGTCCTTAAGGCCAAATCAAAGTAGAAGAATTTCCATTTTCACCACAAGAATAGTCCAATGTCAGTTTCCCCCTTCCAGGTTCAAAAACTAAGCCAATTAAGCTTCCACTTGAATGGTTTTGGATAAATATCTAACTACTGGACTAGTTACTAACAAAAATTTAATAAAACACTATGGTATTAAAATTTTCATTCAAGCATACACTGTATTTTGAATGAAATGTTAAAAAAATCATCCTTGGGTTGATTAGATTACTTGAATTGTAACAACATATTTAGGGTAAAGGAATAAATATGTGGTAGTTATTTAAATAATAAAAGAAGCTAACAAATGGTTATCTAAAAGAACTTCTATCTACCAGTATTCTTTACATAGTGAATCCATCCTTTATAGGCAATTTAGCAAATTGTCATCAAAGTCCTAACAAATGATGTGGAAAACTAAGCATAGAGCATTTAACCTTGTCAAAGTCCCATGAACTGACATGATGGTGGAATAGAGTTTTAGTTGAAAGCTTAAATGTTTGGATTGTGAGTTTACACAGAAATATTTTTTAGAATATTCCATTCTAATCACCTTTTTATTTCACATATATTGCATCACCATAATATATTTTGCTATAAAACTCTAAAAAATTGCAATCCAAGTGGGGCATAGCGCATATAGCACATTCAACTGACAACATAAATTTAAGCAGAAGAAATTTACCTCTAGCGTTCGGATATCATTTAAGAGTCGCCCAACTGTGGAGGCATGCATCCATAGGCTTTTCATTTCTTCACTGTTTAAAATATCCTCTGATAATTTTTGTCCAAGAAAATAAGCTCCCGTAAGAACACAGATTTTGCTTCCAACAGTTACGCGTCCAACAGATAAATATTCATCCATGGTTGGTGCTGACTTTTCTTTCCACCAGTCTAGCTCTGTCATCATTCCCTCCAGCAATTCCTGCCACTGTGTGAAATTGGAAGCAAATAATATCCAAGAAATAGGAGTATGCTATGTAGAGATTTTAGAATTTATTCCATATTGTTACCATGCTAATCAAGTCTTGCTTTATGCATCGCCCTTGATGAACAAAAGCTTTTTCAGCAAGCTCATCTATTGTGTTGTAAAGTGCGAAAAGGAAAAGCTTGACTTGCTTGGAGCAACATTCAGTGAAAGAATTCTGGTCCCATCTACATAGGAATATTCATCAAAATTGAAAATTGAATGGACACAGTAATCTGGTAATCAAAAAGCTCATGGGTTCAAATACATCCACCCCTTCCTACTTCTCAAGTCCAACACTTCCCCTGCTTGGAAAAAAAATGCAAAGTACCAAAGGAGAAAGGTACAATGTCATCCTGGACCCCTAAATGACCCGTCACATTATGTACAAAATTAACTTGTACGATTTTCACCCTGATGTCAATAATCCATTTTGATTGCTCCAATTTTGATATAGTTTATAGCACTCAATAACATAACAATGAAAATTTGAATTTTTTGTGTTTTTTGGATTGAATATTCTTTGAATTTTTGTTTTCCCTTTTTGAGACGGAAACATTCCCTTTTTGAGACGGAAACAATAGCATTATGCTCCCTCCCTCCTCTCTCTCTCTCTCTCTCTCTCTCTCTCTCTCTCTCTCTCTCTCTCTCTCTCGTAATTTGATGCAAAAGAGAAAGGTACAATGTCATCTTGGACCTCTAAAATATTCGTCACAATAGTTATAAAGTTTATTTGTACTATTTTCACACTAACGTCAATAGTCCATTTTGATTGCTCCAATTTTGATTTAGTTTATAGCACTCAATAACATCACAATGAAAACTTGAATTTTTTGTGTTTTTTGGATCGAATATTCTTTGAATTTTTGTTTCCCTTTTTTGAGAAGGAAACAATAGCATTATGCTCTTTTTTTTTTCATAACCTGTTTAGGTAATAGTACCAAAATATTTTCCGTAGAAAGGGCAATCTAAATGCATGGTTTCGGCTCAAATAATCATTGTGTTAACGCTTTGGAAATCAAAAGTCGTTCAACTATAAGTAACAAGCTGCAAGAAAGATGAAGAGCAAGACGTCAATAAAGGTGGAATGTACTTACTTTTTTACCAATTGGATAAGGTTGACTAATTCCTCTCTTGAAGCACAATTATCGAATAAATCATCCACCACTGTGACTAGGACACAGGTCTGGGCATACGAGATTCGAGCTTCACATAGTTCTGGCTCGAAGGCATCGGCAGTAATCATGAAATAACTCGATTGTAAAATGCGTTTTGGGATCCTTGAACCCTGCAACTCATTCTTTTCATACCATCTGCATATGACAATCACTTGATTACATAAACTTTACACAATTGAATTTAATGGAAGGGAAGCTAAGGAGTAATTATTTTGTACATGAATTATCAAGAAATTTTCTTTATTCTAGAGGATTGTTTGTGCTGTGTCACTTTTGCTCTCAATCTTTCAACTCCACCAATTTTTTTTAATAGAGTTGAATAGATATATATATCAATTGTAATCAATATAGAAATTTTTGACTGACCAACATTACAAGGTAAATTGTTAATGAAGTTCCACCACTATTTAAACCTGGGGGAGAATATCTGAAATTAACAAACTCTGTGGGAGGAAAACATAGATTATTTTACCAGAATTATGGTGGAAGGGGACCATTTAAAGACAGATCACTTGAGTTGAAGACTGAGAGATAGGCACAACAAAATTTTATGACCAAAATGACACTTGGCACATAGTTTATGGGACACTTGAAAGTCCTTATGGTCAAAATAAGAAGAATTCATTTTTAAATAGCATATATAACCTTTTCAATAATGTAGCTTTAATTTAAAAAAAAAACAAAAACTTAATTCCAGGAAAGACAAATGCTTCAATGCCTCAAAAAAAAAAAGACAAAAATACAAATTACAAAAAGACACAATTACTCATTTTCCCATTGATTAACACTAGCTACAAACTATGCAAGAATACATACCTATCAAGTATTTGAAGTTCAGCTTGATGTAGGGCTTGACAACTGTTAAAATCTTGTATTGCCAAGGTCAGAAGGTCTCTGCTGGAAATGTTGAAGGACCCAGAACACCAGAAAATAGGTTAATGATCTTGGATATATATGGGGGTTAGTTTTTAGAAAATCTACCTGTAGGCTGTTTCAAGAATTTGATGCTTGCCAATGCCATATAGTTCAATACTTCTCCTGTTCAATACTCGTGCTAAGGTGCCATGATAATTCTTGAGAGTAAACTCGACCTAGTAAAGTTAAATATTAGTATGAAGAATTCACCAGTTAATTATTGTGGGCAATTAAGGTATCAATATCATCTTCATATTATACTTCCTAATGCGTCATTATATTTCGGTTTCTAGGTCATGAGGAATGGTGTGCACATTGGTGTTATGAAATCGATTTGAGAGAAACCAAAAGAACAATTGTCTGTCTTTTTTAAAACCTTTTTTTTTTTTTGGTGAAACAACGCGATTACAAGTGAACAACCCCAAAAATATGGACGATAACCCACAAAAGTGAGACTGGAATTTGGAAAAACTAAATACCAAAGTTCGAAATTTTGAAAGCTGAAAACTGCTGATTAATTAGTTTGCTAAACTCACAACATCACATTGTAGGATAATACTGATTTAGGAACTGAATTAGAATATTTTATATCATGTATACATATAGTTTCATAATAATATAGTTTAATAATAATCGTGCTGACTTACTGTACACTAATATAACACCACACATAAGTCAAAGCAAGAAAATGTGTATGCGTGTGAAAAATTGTATTCAGGAAAAGAAAAATATGTGTTTTTATGTTTGTATGCATGTGAAAGAACATGTTGAAAGTGTTAGTTTCCCCGTGAAAGAGAAAATATATGCGTATGTATGGAATTATGTGAAAGAGAAAGTACGTGTTTATGTGTGTCATGTGTGAAACAATAACTCTAGGTAAGTAAGTATTACTGTATATACGTTTTTAAAAGTTTAACACATTTAGTGATGCAACTTCCACTTTAAATTTTGCATACAGAGCTCTTAATGTACGTAGCTATAGAAAATGACCTTCATTCTTCTGTTGCTAGTGATCTAATACTCAAGTAAATTAGAATACAACTAGCAATTTGGAGACTTAACCTAGGACCTTTATTTCTAAGTGCTCAATCTTGGTTGTTTCTACCACTAGATTAAGATAGTAAAGCATTAGTAGTAAGGCTTGAAGATGATAAAATAAAAAACGTAAGCTCATTTTCACCAACGAACTGTTGTGGGCAATTGAGTATTTTGAACACTAATTTCATTACCTCTTTATGTAACTTCTTGTCAAGTATGGACTGATTTAACAACTGATCCTTCAAGTAAGTTGTTGTCCAACCCTGGATTCTCTCAAGAATTTCTTCATTTGGATGTATAATCACTTGGGAAGCTTTGTACAACTCCAGAATAGTAGTCACATTTGTGAACAGAGGGTTTACTGTACTGAAAAATAATTCTTGATCTACGAAGTTCACCAGTTCGTCTGTTGTGGAAATTGAGCTAAGCCAATTTTTTATCAGCAAAATCATATTTAAGTTGATCAAATTTTATCCGTACCTGCAGAAACATCATATCCTCTTAGTCGCAGAAATCGAAATGCCAAGGCACAACAAGTGACATCGGAGAAAATCTCTTCATTCTTCTTCTGCCATGACCTAATTGTTCAAACTTGACAATTTGAGACAATTGTACAATTAGTTGTACAATTAATTTGGCAAGTTACTTAAATTCATGTGAATCTTACTTGTATGTTTCATCCAATATTCTTTCTATTTCACCCCTGATGTATCGTTCCAATCCCAACTTTTCAAGTGTGTCTATGAGTTGGAGCCGAACAATTAATTTCAGAGGACAAATGTGGGGAACTGTGACCAAAATAAAAAGGATATGAGAAAAAGAAAACAGAATATCATATACTATTTGGGTAAAAACTTGATTGACCACCAACCAGAGTTAATGTTTTATACATGACAAAAAAATTGCTTCGAGGTAAAGAATATGTAACTGCAGTAGAATAATGATTTTTCTCCCAAAAGAAAGTTAAATACACATTTAAAATTCACGGTAAAGTGCATAGGTAGATCACTGTAAAACTTTGGGTAAATTACATATAATCCCCCATGGTTTTCTATAATGCTAGATGGCCTTCTAAGGTTTCAAAATAGCCAAATAATCCCTCTATGGTTTTATGTAAAGTGAAAAATGGATGAATACATTATCAATTACAATGATTAAACCATACGCTCTCTAAAAGTGTATGTAATGAAATCATAATATTAGCTTAACTCCCAATAATTTGGATAAATATCTATTTTACCCCTTGTGATTTTTGTATTTATCAGCACTGCAAGCTCATGCAACAGGTTATAATCATAAATTCAATACTACAAGATTTAAAGATTATAATTCTAATGATTTTTGTTGTTATATAAAAATAATCAGGGACTTAGAACATCCATGCTAATTGGAGCTAGATTTGAGACAAGTGGTGAGCTCAAGTACATTCCACTCTTGTGCGGTCGAACACTGAAAGGATCTATCCCTATGATTTTGTACAAAGTAGCCAAATATTTGTTCTATTTAGCATTTAAGTAAGGGCGCTATTGGTTTTTAACTAATGACATTACATAAATTATTTTCTATTAAATTTCCAATTACATGAAACTATAGGGGATGAACTGGATATTTTAAAACGTTAGGGAAACTATGTGGCAATAGACAAAACCACAAGAGGTTATTAGAATTTACCCTAAAACTTTATAATCGTTGATTACCCATGTGAAAATATGTCTACATATTAGTCCCTCTTTGTATTCATATGGACAATGGATGCAACTTTAACCATGGCAACCCAAACAGAAATAGTGGAGCATGAAGTAAATGGAGCGTATCGAATAAATTCCATTTCCTTAAGGGTGGAATTCGAGGTGATTAAATCAAGATCAAGATGAAGTCATCGTTCATGCCCCGTTAGCAGCGATAAGACAATTGTAGCCCATGTGGTAACTATGAAAGTTGGATAACTCATTAAGAAGGGGAAAACATAGAGTGAGGGACTGGAACTCTGCCCATGTAACTATTCTAAAATGGGCTCGCCTAACGTTTGGGGAAAAAGAACGAAACTAATTTGGTTGAGTTTATACATGTAAATTTACATGATAAGTTAAGTATAATTTAGATGTACTATATCCTTATATTATTTTAAACATGTTATAAATCATTAAAAATATTTTATCTCCAAAATTTAGCTTAGAAAAACCCCCAATTTTCAATGACAATGCACCTAAAGTAGGGTCCTGCCTCTTGGATAATTGTTCTGGCCAAAGCATTTATTATATGATTCATGAGATGATAGAAAATTGTATTATTGTAATTCTATTTTGTTAAATCCCATGTTTGGGATATGGGAGTACAATCCCACATAGGTGAATTAGACAATAAAATCGGGACAAAAGAAATCCGAGATAGGACTGTTTATCAGGAATGATAACTAAATGGGATAAAGTGCAAAATGGCATGTCTTGTCTTTCACTAAAGACATTTTCGTAATTCCCATGATTTTTGCACAGTACATAGCTAGTATGATGTGTGATTGTTTTCAAAATCTTCGAGCAATAATCCACTTAGAACAAAGTGTGAAACAATTATCTCAAATTAAATGATAAATCCAAGATTACCGATCTCAAGATAACCGATTCCAATACCACTTATCCTCTTCCATCCAATATGAAACCAAATAAGCAAAGTTCTTACCTCTTAACCACTTTCAAGATAACTGATTCCAATACCACTCATCCTCTTCGATCCAACATGAAACCAAATAAGCAAACTTCTTACCTCTTAACCACTTTCGCAGAGAAAGCAGAGAGGCTAGCCTGGAAGAAATGGAGTCTTCAACCAGTTGCCGATCCTTTGTTTCCAAACTCCATGATCCATCTTCTTGTTGCTGAGCATCCCCGGACGGCACCATGGCAACCCATGCTGTGTCACAAGCAGTTATTGATGATTCAGCTTTATTCAATATCCCTTTTATTCTTCTAATTGACCTTTCTGTATCCTGCAGACACCAATGATTCTTTGAGCACACATTTTTTTTCCTTTAATGGAAGACTCTGTACAAGTGGATGGCTCTTTTAAGTGGTATTCTGAATCAAGATTTTCTTTACCGATGAAAAACTTAAGCAGCATGTTACTGATGTTCGACCAAGATCTACATCTGCGAAAAGACAAAAGAGCAGAATTGCTTACCAAGGCAATCTTTTGAACGATTGTGAAGTGAAAAAAGGAATATTGTGATCAAATGACCGAGTGATCTGCATTAATGTTTTGATCAAATTCTACCACTTACATACTGGAGACTTAGGGAACTTGATATTGTGATCTGGGTAGGGCATCATCATTTTGTTTCTGCAGGCCATCAACATTTCTTGATGAAGAGGCGAAAAGCGAAAAGAAAATCTCATAGCAGAAATTAGGAGAATAATGTGAAAAACTGGGAAGGCAATTTTAGTGGCTTAATTGCACTACAAGCTTGTTTTATTATCCTGCTGACACATAGGGCCCAATTCCACCAAACTAATCCTAGCAGGAATTTTTTGTTCGGGTGGTAGAGGCTTATGTACTGATTGATGGACCTTCTTCTTTCTTTCTTTTTTTTTTTTAATAAAATAATTTCACATATTTTTTCTAAAGTTTTTGACAATTGCAGATAGCCACCTTCAAGTTTTAAAATTTACACCTATGTTAGCCTCGTGGTTCTAATTAGAAACGCCCAAAAAAATAAAAGAGAAAAGAATGGTTTTCTATATCAACTTTATCGGTTCATACTTACCATAACTGCTGCAGAACCCATCACCCTACTACCAAACCAATTAAGCAAAGCACCCAATTCAATCCCAATATTTCCAAGCAACTCGAGTAGTTCTAGCCCTTTTAGTAGTCTACCAAACAATTCAAGAAGTACTCATCTAAAATTTCAAATTTCCAAGCAACTCCAGCAATTTCAGTTATTTCACTAACGGACGAATTCCTGTATGTGCATAGGGTTGATTGTAGTAACGATATACTTGGAGTATTCTAGCGGTCGAATTCAAAGGAATGAGTTAATTTTTCCTACTTCAACCCCAGGGTAAAGTAAACAAGTTTGTAATTTCTAAGTAAAAAAATAAAATAAGTAATCAAGTCAAATAAGATAGAGGTGAGAAAACAATAAGCAAAAAACTAGTGTTTCAAATTTTGATCTGGAACTTGAGTTAAATATCCAATTATCTTCTTAACATGTCAAGGACGTACCATGCAAAGGTACTTTTGATTATCTCTCGATACATCTAAATTGTATCCAATTACATCTTATATCTCTTTCGAGATCATAAGTGTTTACCTAAACCATTTAAGATCTTAAGTAATATAAATATGTCACACAAATCCTAAAATACTCTCATATCTAGGCTAAGTATGCTTATTTGTCTAGTGTATGATTGTATATTCATTCTCAATTCAATACAAAACTCTAAGAGCATGTCTATGGTGCCCAAACATAAACATGTAATTAAAGCAAGATAGATAAATCAAAACAAAAGTTAAGAATTTAACATGGATAAATAATCAATACTCTTTCACAAAACCTGAACCCTGGATACAAATTAGTTCATCATAAACATAAATAAAAGCATTGATAGACCTAAGAATTCAAGTAACAAATGCAGTATTGGAGAATCGAGCAAGAAAAACTTCTTAATCTTTGATGCCCTAACCTCCATCTTGGTTGTTCCTTGATTCTTGCTTGCATCCTCTTGATCTTGATCTCTAAAGAATAAGTTATAAAAGTGACCTCATGCTCAAGGTTTTTAAAATCGTGATTCTATCTTGAATCGTTTTTTACTTTGCAGGATCGGATCGTAGGATTGAATCATGGGATCGATCGATTCTACAAAAACCATAAAAAATAATTTTACTAATAATTTTGATGTTTGCAATTCACATATACAACAATAAATAAAGCAACTCATGTATAATCAGTATAATAGTATTATTAATTGAGGTTACATTCATATTATCTAAAATATTTGGGATAATCTAAACATAAATAAAAATTTTGGAACTACATATGACATATTGTAAATGAATCTGATTAAATTAAAAATATTGTTCTTTCTCAAATTTGAGTCCAAACGCAATTACTAGACAAGGTAGATGGAAAAATTGACTTTATATGTGTGTGTGTGTGTGTGTGTATGTGTATATCGTTTAAGTATTTATTAATGAGACAATTAAATACTAATTTTTATAGGTAAGGAATTAGCATAACATAATTATGTAGTTTTTAAGTTTTTTGAATCTAGTTTCTAAAGCAACAAATAGCAGAATTTTCTATATAAAATTGTGATCAATTTATTAAAATTTTTATTATAATATCTTTAAATAGTAGGATCGTATCAAAATCGGATCGAAATCGAAAACCATAATCCGGATCGTCGGATCGTAAGATCCCACGATCCGAATCGCGACAAGTAAGCTCACGCTAGCCTATTGTATTTCTAGTCTTAAAATCGAGCTAGATAGCTTTCATTTATAATTTTCTAAAGTTATAACCCAATATATGGTAGGAATAGGCTCCTTAAAACTAAAAGTGTTTGGCATGAAAATCTGACAATGATTGTCCCAACGACCAGCCTTATGATTGACCTGGTCATTGGGCGAAATTCAAAGCTCAAATGAATAAGAAGACATCCAGTGCAATGTCCAAACTGATGACTAGTGTCGGACATGGATCCACCCTTGAATCCATATAAGTCTGTAGCCTTCGTTTCTTCTTGCTCCATTGCTTCTTCCTTCAATTCGCCTTTAACTCAAACCCTCAAGATCGGTCCATTTTCTCTCAAATTTAGCTCTTTACCTATTTGAATAACATAACATAAGATCAAAGATTAAGTGGTTTCTAATCAAATTAGAGCTCAAATACCATTGTGAACTAACAACCCAAACATATAAAAAATACTACTGCTTCTATTACCCAAATTCTACTACAAGTTATATAATTAAGTGAAACTGTTAGGGATGGCAACGAGATAGAATTAGTAAAAATTGGAAGGTGGTAAAGTCATTCAAATAATAGGTAAAATACCATACATTTCTATTCCACATTTACAAAATCTATAGCAATATGTCAAAACTATAGAAGGGATTGCAATATGTCTAGAAACTAGTTTAGGTGTCCAAATTCGAAACAAAAATAAGTTATGGATACAAGTGTGAATTTGGCTTGTTGGTTAACATTTGTGATATACACATGCGTAGAATGTAGAATTCAGTTAAATTTCTCAATATGGTTAATGAAAGGGTCAAATTGGGATGAACATGAATGTTTAGAGTGCAGTCTGTCTAATATTGACATCCAAGATGCAAAGTGAATATCAGCTAGAATTGGGGAGTGCAAAATGGAAGTCCTATTAGTTTGGCACCGATTAAGGGTTAACTATTATTCTCAATTGGGAGCAGAGCGGATGTATTTTATATGATGCTTGATTTTCTTCAAGATTTTAGTTGTAAGGCAATCTTCACTCCATTCACCAAGGAGCGGTATACAATTGCTCTATATAAATTAACAGTTTTTGGAAGTGTTTTTTAAAAATTTTATAATAGCAATGTATATGAAAACCTTTTGTTACAAATGGTTTTTGTGGAAGTGTTTCTGAAGGTGCTTTAGTAGGTATTTTTGAGAATATATTTTGAAGTATTTTTAAAATTTAAAATTTTAATAGATTTTTTTAAAAGTTAAAAAAAAATTACCCACCCACCACCCTTCTCTCATCCCTTTTCCACTATCATCACCGCACCTCTCCCTCCTCCTCCGCCCTCCTCTCCCTTTCTTTCCTTTCCTTTCCTTTCCCCTCCTTCCTCCTTCCTCCTCCTTCCCTCCTCTTCCCTCCCTTCACCCCTTTTGATTGTGGGCTGCCGAATCTGGTTGCAGCTCAAGGAGGTGAAAGGAACAGGAAGGGGGAGAGGGAGAAAGAAGGAGGGAGGGAGGAGTGGCAAGGTGGTGGTGATGGTGAAGGTGGAGGGAGGAGAGGAGAGGTGGTGACAGTGGTGGGTTTAAGTTTTATTGAAAATTAAGTGCGTTTTTGAAATCATTTTTAAACTATTATTATAGATTTCAAAAAGAAAGATAGTTTTCTAAAAAGAAGTGGCTATCCGTATAGAACCTATTCGAAGGCAAAGAAAGGAAATAAAATATAGTCTGTCCAAGGAGTTGCTAGATCTTCTTTCTCACCCTTAGATCTGTTCAGTTGGCATGTGAACTTTTACTCGGGACACAAGCATCCACTTGGCGTCGGGAATTGCTGAGCATCCACTTGCATGGAACTCCGAGATGTTAAAAGACAAGGAACCAGAATAGTGTATGTTACCCTTTCGTCCCACGTATTTGCATCTGCATGCTTTTGGAATTTTGTGTCCCAAACCTATCATCCATCGAAATTAACAAAGCAACTTTCACGCTCCGGGCCCGCAGGCCGGTGATGCAATCAGAGTCTCACCAGTTAAGCCCAATTACTTGGATTCCGTTTTCGCTAGTCCAAAATGGATATCTCAAATTGAATTTGAGTGTATAGAGACTCTAGACTCTACTTAAGTATTAGTCCATAGTCTTGACTATTCCGATGTGGGATGGAGTATCACATTCACCCCTCATTTTTTGGATTTTGCGTCCTCACAAAGCCCAATCCAATATCATGATTCAAACTGTCCAGTCAATTGTGTCAAATTCTAGAGGTGGCTCCGTCCTCCACTCCCTTGTATAATGGGGCCCAATACCACTGGCCCAGTCTCATCCCGTGCACTTAGTTCCTCCACTCCCTTGTGTAGTGAGGCCCAATATCACTGGCCTAGTCTCACCCCGTGCAGAGACCATACAGGCAGGGTTCGCTCTGATACCATAATGTCACACCCCGTGATGCGGCCAGAGTCTCAGCAGCCAAGCCCAACTATTTGGACTCCATCCTCGCTAGCCCAAAATGAATATCTCAAATTGAATTTGAGTGCCTAAACTCTATTTAAGTATTGGTCCATAACCGCTTGACTATTCGATGTGGGATGGGGTATCACAGTAACTTATCCACATTGTAACTTGTAAGTGTTGATTTCTTGCTCCGCTAAAATAATACATTCATGTATTAATGTGCGGTCGAAAACTTAAGTCTTAATTGTCAAAGAAAAAGAGCTATTCAATCCAATATGTATATTTTGGTGTAGTAATTTGATAAATGGAATGATCTTCAATATATTGCTAAGCATATTTATATGTCAAAACGTTGCAATATTAAATTAAATATTTGTACTTTTGTAAAGAAATAAATAATTTAATATGTATCCTCCTTATTAGAAATAAAAAAAAAGAAAAGAAATTGTAAAACAATGTGTGCTGCAAAAAAATGTGCAACGAAATAGGAGTTTAGACAGAGATATAGCAATTGAACTACGAGAAACTCTGTATCCATACCTTTAATTGCGATGCTGAATTTCTTCGTTAAATGACTTGTTTCGTCACACAATCACGCCATGTCAGGAGAGAGTACTGCTTTTTGGCAACGAACAAGATACATTTAACAACAAAAATTGCAACTATCATCTAGAGCAGTTGTTCCCCCAATCGGCTTTCATCGCTGGGCGTCAAATTTTAGATAATATCATCATAGCCCATGAATGCATTCATTTCCTTAATCATAAGAGATATGGTGATGATGGTTTTATGGCTCTCAAACTTGACATGTCCAAGGCCTTCGATAGAGTTGAATGGCATTTTTTAGCTGTTATGATGAACAAAATGGGGTTTAGCCCTCTCTAGATCCGTTGGATTATGACTTCCATCTCCTCGGTATCTTACTCTTTCAACATTAATGGAGAGAAAAAAGGCTATGTTCTTCCTTCTAGAGGTATAAGGCAGGGAGACCCCCTCTCGCCGTACCTTTTTCTCATTTGCTCTGAGGGTCTTTCAAGCCTCATCAATCAAGCTCTTGACAAAAAAGACATCTCTGGAATGAAAATTTCTAGAAATGGCCCTTCCTTAACGCACCTTTTATTTGCTGATGATTCTTTAGTTTTTTGTAAAGCTAAGGTAGAAGAGGTCTCAACCATCCTAAACATCTTGCATGAGTACAAAAGAGCCTCGGGGTAGCAGATCAACTTGGAAAAGTCCATCGCCTTCTTCAGCAAAAATACTCATCAAACCAGGATGGAGGAGATCAAGTCTTGTCTGAAAGAGATCCAGGTGGTGAATCAAGGAAAGTACCTAGGCCTCCCGCTTGTGATTGGGAGGTCTAAAAACCAGATTCTAGGTTTCATCAAGGATAGAGTTGCTAGTAAAATCCAAGGCTGGAAAGGTAAAATGCTTAGCCAAGGAGGTAAGGAAATTCTTCTCAAATCTGTTGCTTTGGCCCTGCCCTCCTATGCTATGTCGGTCTTCAAACTGCCTATGGGAATATGTAAAAGCATAAGCTCTGCAATGGCGCATTTGTGGTGGGGCGGGGACAAAGATGGTAAAAAGCTCCACTCGATGAGCTGGAACAAGCTTTCTGTGGTTAAAGGAAAGGGTGGGATGGGATTCAGGGACATTCACTGTTTTAACCTAGCCTTGCTTGCTAAACAATTGTGGAGGATTATTACTAAACCTAACCTGCTCATGTCTCAAGTTCTTAAAGCCAGATATTTTCCTAACTCATCAATCCTCAATGCTAGTAGCAAGGCTAACGCCTCTTGGCTTTGGAAAAGTTTGGTGTCAGCTATACTAGTCATCGAATCAGGGACTAGGAGGAATGTTGGAGATGGTAAGAGCATTGACATTTGGCTCTTGAGATGGCTACCAGATTCAAGTTCCGGTAAGGTTTCTACCTCTCGACCTCAATCTTGTAACCTCACCAAGGTTAACCAGCTTATTCTTAATGCCCAGTGGAACAAAGACTTAGTTTCTAAGTTATTTAATGAAACTGACCAGAAACAAATCCTTGGCATTCCTCTAAGCATTTTTGGTGGAAAGGATAAGTTGAGATGGCTGAATGCTAAAAGTGGTATTTACACTGTCAAGTCAGGTTATGATTTCATCAAATCTAATGTTGAAGCCTTGCGGGTCTCTAGATGTCTAACAGGTAACTCCAGCTAGAGGGGACCTCAATCAAAATTGTGGAGCAAGCTTTGGGGTTTGAACGTCAAATTCAAAATTAAGCACTTCATTTGGAAATGCTTAAACCAAATCATCCCTACTAATGAGGCGATTTTTAGACGCACCAACAAAGGCAGCCCCATTTGCAGGAGATGTGGGGAAGAGGCAGAAACAACCGAACACATGCTGTTCCACTGCAGGCATGTCCAAGAAATCTCAATGGGAGGGTCTTAAGGAGGAGACTAGGAATTTTTGGGATTGGTGGTCCAAGCTACAGGAAGCAGAAACAAGATCTGAAGGCATCAACCATATTAGCCTCACTGCAACCCTTCTGTGGAACATCTGGAAAAACAGGAATGAAGCGACTTTCAACTCGAATAACCAACCAAACATCTGGACATCTTCTAAGTCAGTTCAGGAATGGGTGGAGTACCAAGAGGCCAACAAAGATGCCAACCTTGTTCTTAATGCTGATGAGGTACCCCAGATTCGTGTATATGCGAATTCCACTCTTGATCCTCTCCGTGTGAACATTTTTACTGATGCGGCTTTTGACAAGAAGAGGAATAGAGCTGGTCTTGGTGTGGTGATTTGGAAGCAAAACAGAAGTTTAAAAGCAACCTGGGCCATCCCTGTAGATCATTGCACTAAGGCTGCTCTAGCTGAAGCTTTGGCCATCCGAGCAGCACTTCATCTGGCTTTAGACCTCAACCTTGCTGTGATCAATATTTTGTCGGATTGCAAAGTTGTTATTGATTCTATAAACTCTTCAGTAGCGGATGAATCTTGGCTTTCTATAATCACTAGTGATATTAGAAGGCTTAAAATTCCTTTTGGAGCTGCCATTTCTCTTTCATTAGTAGATTAGCTAATCCTGTTAGTCATTGTCTGGCAAAATTTGCTATGAAATTGATCAAAGATGTTAAGTGGGAAATGTCTTTCCCCCTGTGGCTTTCTGATAAGGCACAGCATTCCCTTCGGGTAGTTACCCCTCTTCCATGTATCAACTAATCTATTCTCTCTTATATATACAAAGCATCCTTTTAGTGAAAAAAAAAAAATCTAGAGCAGTTGTTGTTGGACAAAGTCAAATTATTCTCTACGAACCAAGAGTTTTATAGCCTATTCATTATACAAGGCGACGAATACCAGATTTTGTCGTCAGTTTACCTTTGCTGTCCTAGATTTCCCAACGATCTTGGCTACGAAATTCTATCGTTGACGGTTCGTATCCAATTGCCAATTTCCTTGTAGATGTCTGTTTGTAACACTCTTTAAGTATCGTGAATTGCGTGTTTACATGCATTGTTGTGGCCATAGATGGAGGCACACTATGCGCGAGGCAAAATCAATATCACATGTACTGTGCAGTGTAACGTGAAAATGTACACTTTTGTCGGGCCAAATGTTTTATTTTCAAAAGGATCTCTTTGAAAAATTTCAAATTTATAAGGGTGAAAATTTTTTTTTGCTAGATTTCGAAGGGGTGGTGCCCCTGTGTATCTTCGTCTATGTGCTTGTAAAAGCAAAACATTTGAATCCAACTCAAATAATTGGACCTCACTGTATCTATTCTCAAAGCATTTCTTTCTATCAACCTCTTCTAAATTTTCTGTCCCACCTCTGCTTATCCCCTATTACATTGCTAAGTGTCGTCTACTAAACCTATGTCATCATAATCCTAAACGTTTCAAATGTGGCTACTTTGACAGAAAAAAAAAATTTATTGTAACGAAAGTGGTCAGGAAGCACCCTAAAAAGCCTCCAAAATCATGGTTAAAGAATTCTTGAAGAGAGTAAAATTAAAATTGACAGCTTAAAGTGAGAATGAGTTATAGGGTAAGAGTTACAAGGAGGAATTAGTCCAATTAATGTTAGTATACAGTTAATTTGGCTTGCTTAGTTATCACATCTCATTTTTCATTTTAGCTTTATTTCAAAGATATTAATTAGTTTACTACATGAATTTTCCACGAAAGACATCATTTTGAGAAGTCATACTTGAGCATTAAATAATTCGTTCAAATAGTACTTTAGATATGTGACTGCTTCTAGTTTCCTTGGAGCAATAGGCGTTGTAGTAGAATGTTTTTGCAACTATCAGAAATGTTTGCTTGACCATTTCGGACACGTTCTCAGAAGGACTTTGAAGAACCAATCGAAGAATTTCTTGCATGCCTGCTTCAATCTCTGTGGAACTGATGCAACAACGTGAACCACCATTTATCTCTGGGCTAACCATATGCATTTCCTAATGATCATAGCACACTGGGTTCAAATTATGACAAAAAAAAGAGTAGAAGAAGATATTTATCACAATTTTGCATAGAACATGCAAATGAAATCAGATACTATATGTAATAGATGGGACTGGAACCCGAATAAATTAGAAGGTACATTCTGAAGGTTCAATTATGCTAATTATAATTCATGGAATATAAAATTTATAAGTAGGAGAATGTCTACCCAAGAGCAACATTTTGTCAGTTGAATATAGGTTGGAAATAAATATAATTGAAGTATAATTTTATTTTTTTTGAATTTCAAATATAGATATACACAACGGCTAAAGATTTTAGGATACTCTAGGCTCATTTTTGTTTAAATTTTTTTAGTACTTTAGGTGGTGTTTTGGTTAAATGGAATCAGAAACCCCACTAGTGTAGTTTTTGTCATTTCACTTGTATGATTTCGAACTGGAATGGATTTCATTCGACTAATGAATAATTAATTTGGAACCCAAATCATAAGTGAGGAATCATATGGGTAAAATTTATCAAATGATTTCGATAGTGATGTAACAAATAATAGTGTCATTAGATTTAATACTCATTCTTTACCCTCTTACCCATTTATCAAGCAAGCCCTTGGTTTCTACATATAGAATAACATTGGGTTGCCACTTCCACCTAGAGGTGGCAATTTCTTACATGACTCAGACCGACCTAAAATTAATAGGTATTAATATGACCCGAATTTTAGTGAGTCATTATTGGGTCAACTTACTAGTGACACAAATGTAAGCGAATTGGCTTGGATCAACCCATTGGTTGACATGTGCCGGATGAAGTACCTCCTCTGTGATAATAATTAACCATTGTAGAGGCTAGTATGAGTAATTAGTAAAAACAGACAATAATCAAGTTTGACTTGAAGATTTTAATTAGAAGTTTTAAAAAATTACAAGTTTCCAAAAGTTTGATTGCATCGCATTTTCTAGAGAGTTTTTGGAAAAAAATTACTATAGTATTTTTTAAAATGTGATGCATGTGAGATGAAATATGATTGAAAAATACGTAGAAGTATTACTCATAGAAAATAGAGAAGATTTAAAAAAAAAAAGCAATTCAAACAAAGCCGATTTCCTAACTTATATTATGTTTGGAAAACTTCATTATCTGCAATATTTTGAATATTTTAAATTTTCTATTAACTATGTATTTCAAAAAATTTATTGTGCATTTTAATAACAGAAATATTAAATTGATTATATGATCAAATGGGTTAAAATAAGTGATTAACATGCCAGAGTATGTCTAGAATAGATTAATAGGTTGACTTGATAAAATAGTGCAGTGTATCAAAATTATTTAATTATATAAAGTGTTTAACAGGTTATACATGTGTTGAGTTGGGATAACACATTTACAAACAGGTCATGACATAAGACGACACAAAAGTCCAATGAGTTGGGTTAGGGATGAGGTCTTCTGACACAAACATGATAATGACACGACACGATACGTACACGACACCACCCATTACTACCCCTACTTCCACCATTGCATTTCAAAGATGAAAAAAAGAAAAAGACGCTGGTATCATAAGGAAAAAAGAACATTTTGAAGATGAAAGGGTAGTTTATCGCATTGTTTGGATTGCCATTTTTTTCCTAAAATATTTTTTATATTTTTCATAAATATATTTTTAATTACCTTTTCACCTCACTTATATCAAATTGCTACAAAATATATTTTATTATAAAAATTTCAGAAAATAGCAATCAAAAAGGGGCTAGTTTTTCAATAGCCGGTATCAATGTCACAACTCATATTTTGATGCCAAAACAATTTTCTTCTAACATGAAAAAAAATCTTTGCCTGCTAGTGTGGACTCAATCTCTGCTAATGGAGGATATATTCATCATTTTAATAGAAAATTTATGAGGCAGTAAAATATATTTGCTGTGGCAATATCATTTGCCTTTCCATAGTATATGTTATATTTGTAGCCTATTTGTTGTTTCCTCACATTAGCTAGCACATGCTTAAGTTGGGAAATCCATAAGCAAAAAGATTGTAAATCTCATAGCATATTTTGACTACCATACCTTTTGATTTTTCTGATGTTGGCGAAGCTGGTTACAAACTTTATCCGTGAGGTGTGACAAATGCCTGTAGTCGTCATTGTTCAGCATCTCCTTTGAACCCGTTATCCTTCCAGTGGACAGGTTGAGAATCTGCACTATCAATGTTGCTTCATTTGGGTATTCACCCATTTTCATATTCAATGCTGTTGTCAACCACGCTTCCCACTATCAAATTTCAAAAGTAAATTAAAAAAAAAAACAAGAAACAAGATGTTAACAATTGATTAGCATGGGTTACTACAATTAATAGAATGTATGTTTCTTTGGGAAACATAACTAAGGAGAGAATTTCTTGAAGCAGTTTTAGTTTAAAAATTTTAAACCGGATTTATATCCAGGTTTGCTTCAGTTACGTTTCTGTAGAAATCAATTCCAGTTCAAGTTTTGGTAGGAACCAAACGCGAGAGGAGAAAGGAAGATGTAAAAAATTTGCTTCAATCTCACCGCATCATTCAATTGCTGCGTTAGATCCCTCTCCAGCCCTTGAAATATCTGAACTGAGAGATGATGAATGAACTTTTGAATGTTTTGAAGTAGTCTCTCTCCCTTCCTGTTGGTCAAAAAATTACATTATATTACTAAATCGTAGTCACCACTCGCTTCTTACATCCCATTTCTTTCTTGTTTAAAACAAAAAATTAAATCATAGCCAACAACCTATTATTTTACATTTTTAATTAGCTTTTACTTGTAGCACAGATTTCTATTTGCGTGAAACTATTATTTTCTCAACATTTAACACAAATATTACTGTTATTTTAAAAAAAAAGAATAATTCATCGATCCTATCATTCATATCTTTTCCATAAAGGGATCCTTTTTTTTTTAACATTTTGTTGTAGCAGTTTTTGCTTCCCCACCCAACCCCTCCGACCCCTCAAAAAAAAAAAATTGGACACAGGTGAACTGTGATGACAACTGAAATAAACTCAAATAAAAAGGGATTAGACTTGTACTCACTTGTCTATCTTTTCAAGAGAGCTAGAAAATTTGCCTTTGAAAGCTGCAATGAATCGGTTTCTCTGTTCTGTTGATGTAGCCACTTCATCAAAATATGTTGTCAGACACTGAACAATTACCGTAGATTTAGCCCATGCCATTCTCTCTATTGACCTTTCTGGCTCAAATATGCTTGCAGCAGCTAGAAAATAGGCATCCAAAAGGTTCTCTATGCTAATTCCAAATTCGTGAAGGTTGCTTTCTGCCCACCACCTTAATCAATTACAAAGTACCAATTAAGATCATATGGAAAATGGATACCAGTCACAAAGTGACTTAAAGAACAAAGCACACAAACGTTTTTGTGAATACATACTGCTGCATGCCGATCCACTCAAGTTGATGATGAGCCTGACACTCATTATAATCTTTTTTGGCAAGCTTCAGATAAACATTGTTGCTAATTTCAGCCACCCTAGAAAAATCAATTGTTCACAGATTTGCCAAGTGAGATCTTTATGTAACATGAAGATTTGCATTGACCAATTCAAATGATGAGATTTACAGATCTTGATGAAAAAAAAAAAAAAACTGACTAATTCCTGATAACTAACCTATAAATTACTTCAAAATCCAGGCCAACTAAGCAGATGTACACTATGTATCGCGATGCGTGCACCCCCAAAAAAAAAAGAAAAGAAAAAGAAAAGAAAAGGTGCGTTCAGAAGTTAATTTCCGAACAACCATTTGGATACTAATAAAACTATACAAAAAACAAATTCAACTAATTAATTTTGACACGAAGCATATTAAAAAACTTGTTAATGAAACACTTCGATTTTCTCTTTCAATGGATAACTGAATTCTGTTTCATATCACCGAAAGACTATAAATTTGTGCTTTTCAATTTATCTATCTATTTGTTTCTTGTGAAGTTCTCTAAACATAACTATTTCCGATCTCTAGTTTGTGTTTTCAAATTTAGACCAAATACTGAAATCACCTGTATAATGTTTTGCCAACCCAAACATCATCAGCACCACTATAATGCTCTACATAGAACCTCGCTTCAACCCGAGGTAAGTTAGCATACCATGGTATTTCAATCCCATAACTTATCTGCACAATAGAGTAGCATTTTAATTAATATCTAAAAATAATTACATTGAACTAAAACTGTAACGAATCCAAATTTGTTATTTCCTTCAAATTGTACCTCGCCTGGAATGTCCTTGGAAATAACCCATTTATCTACAAATTTGTTACTTGCTACCCAATCCTTCAGAAAGTTGTACGAGAAGCTTTTGGCTTCTTCAAGTATCTTTTCACCAGGAAATCGAACTTGAGAAGCCTTGTAGAGATTTAGTAATGTTGTCGGGGATTCATTTAGCTCGCCACCAAGGCAGAGGAACTTGTCATCTTTCTTGAAGTACTTAAAAACATCTATAGAAGCACAGAAAGAGTTAATATACCAGAGACAGTAACATACAGCTCTTTATTGTAATTTGTAGATGATTTCTTACTTTGCTTTTTAGGGTCAAAAGCTTTTCAAATGAAACATGGAAGATCGAAACTTGCAAATTACAATTTTCACCTAATAAATAACCGAGTCCAAATCCTCTATCCAAGTTCCCTATCCAAGTTCCATGTCCAGTTTAAGACGACGCTGTTTTATTAAATCAGCAGTTTTATTAATTAAAACACGCCAGCAGTTTCATTAGATAAAACGATGTCGTTTTAAACTGGAATGACAGAAATCGGCGTAAATAACCTACCAGGATTTACATTGTAGCCCAATAACCTTAGTAGCCTGAAACCCATGGAAGTGTCATCCAAATCATAAACTCTTGCATTTCTTCCACTAAATACTCCATTTTCGGTCCAATACCTGAATTTCAAAACCAAAAAAAAAAAAAAAAGGAGGAATCATTAGGCAAGTAGACAAGTATATATATGTAACTCTGAGTCATGACGTCAAATGCCTATAACACATGCATTAAACTAATGTTTGCTGCAAGGTTAAAAGCACCTAAAGCTACATTGCTTCTAGAAGACAGTATGGAGTCCACAGCCAAGACAAAGTACTAATACATGTTAAGTTGCTAATTAATTATTTCCATCATATGAAGGAAAAAATTATTTTTGCAAGTGCTTCAAAACAAACTGGAATAGAAGTCTTTAGTTAAATAAAAATTCCCAAATTTGTCCCTTCCTTTCTAGTATACTTTTGGACATGGCAAATTTGAATTAACTGCTTCCCTTTCTATGACATTTGCTGGCCAATCTAGAAGATAAATTCTTGCTTAGCTCAACAAATTTGTTCTTCCAGGATATTGCAAATTACCATCTCTAGGTTTAGTTTCTGGATGGCTTGAATTTATATATAATTTAGAAATATCATGAGAGCAATGTCAAAATTAGCGCCTAGAAATTTTAAATTCTTGTGCTAATGATATAATAAACCGTTATGTTTTCTCACCTGTATACATAGTCTAGACAGTCCTTTATCTCAGGTTGAAGAAACGAGAAATTCCAAGGCGTTGTAAGCGATCAACGGCCCAAAGTCGTGCAAACACGTCAATCGGATAGACGGTAGGTGCTGAAGAGTAAGATGACTAAATTTAGCAAGAAGAGAAAGTCTAATCTAGCCATTCAATTGCAGTCTCCTAGGTTGCTTGCTTATTAGTATTAAATGCAGAAAACATTAGAAAAAGGGTGGGCTCCCAGTCAAAATTCTAAAATTGTCTGTTTGAGGGAAGGAAGAATGTGGTATTTCAAAGAATACAAATCAAAATATTTGATGCAAGAGTTTGGGATGGAAAAAACAATATTTTCTTCAAAGAGAAAGGCGTTCACGGACTTTTGCACAAGAATTGAATGAGTATAATGCTATTAGTAAATTACCTCCACCATTGAATTTTGTGATAATACTGTTGAGATACTTCAAACAATTGTTATGTTTGGTCTGCATAAATGCAAAGGCAGTTGAAGATGGAGAAGTCAAGAATGATCCTTCTTCTGTTTGTAGCTTCAATAGCTTTTCCCAATTCTGGTCCTCTACTCCTTCCAAATTGTAAAGTATTGGAGTTGGTACTTCATGCATTAGGTCCTCTGGGATCCTATAAACCGATTTACTAAGGGTAAACATACAATATAACTAGTGAAAATTAATGTTCACCATTGTATCACAAAATGTCTACTAATCTAAATTCAATTGATTTGCTACCCCCTGTCATGAAGATTAGAGTGAAAGGAAATTAACATGGTTATCTCATCACAAATTAAATATTGGTACTTTTTCTTACACATAAATA
The DNA here is from genome assembly GCA_013103745.1 of Gardenia jasminoides. Lineage (NCBI taxonomy): Eukaryota > Viridiplantae > Streptophyta > Magnoliopsida > Gentianales > Rubiaceae > Gardenia > Gardenia jasminoides. The sequence goes on from CM023103.1 coordinate 38,453,909, forward strand.
CATCGTCAAATTATTTATGAAGTATAGGTTTATACCTTGCAAACTTCAAAGATCTCAAACGAATGATCTCTCTTAGAAATGGAGCATCATGGGGAATCTCAATGCCCAAACTACGAGCCCTTTCAACAAGAGGAGGAAATACAACTTCAAATCCACAAGTCATGCTATCTAAATCTGCCTTTCCCTGTTTGCATAAGTTCTCTTTGAAAAAATCTTGATCCTGATCAATCAATAAACAATATGTAATTTCCCAGTTAATACATATGCAATTAGTTCTTGATCTTGAATAAAACCTTGGTTTTCTAATCATCAGTCATTACCTTTTTCACTCTTGTCTGGATGAATATTCCATGATCTCAATGCAATTACACAAGCTAAAGTATTCAATAGTCGATCACATGCAGAAAATAGTGCATCACCCCAAGATCCATCAGAGAGTTGATTTTGTGCAATCCACTCAAGTGAGGATGGGAATTGAGGAGTGCCACTTCCATCAATATTTTCAATAAGAGCAATCCACGCTGTGTCATAAGGTGAGATACTTATTCTTCCATCTTCAAAGGTGCTCAGCATCCGTCTAATGTAAGCAATCGCCTTTTTTTTGCAAAAGCATAACCAACAAAAATTATGTCCAAATCCACTAATTTTAGGAAATGACTGGTAAAAGAATTGAAAAAAATCAACATAATTTTACCTTCAGAGCTTCATCTGCTATATCATCGGTCTCTCTTAATAGTGATGTATGGCTACAATCTTCAATGAACAATCAAACAGAGACATTACTACTTCCATGCATATATGGGAAACTCCTTTGAAAGACACTCCGTATCAGAATAATTAGGCTCCTCTCAAAATAGTTGGAGAGGAAACTTAGACATGCATAAATATAACATTATCCTTGTCTTAAGATATTTAGGACTCGGTAGAAGTTCAGTTCTCACTAATTATTGTCGTGTTCCTACAATTTTTTTTCATGATTTTGGTCCATTTTCACCATCAGATGTTCTGTGCAAATTAGATGAGAAAATATCCTTAGATGGAGTTCATTTTTAATTCTGTTGATCAAGTTACTAAATCAAAAAATGTTGAAGGAAAAATTTTAGTTACTCAAGTAATATAATAAATGGATAAATAGTTGGGGGGAAAGTAACGAAGAAGAACACAATCCCACCCATTCCAACAATAATCCCATTATCCAAGTGAACAGAACTTCTGAATGGTGGAGAAAATTACAGCTTACTTTTTCCTTCCAGTTCAAAATTCTTTCTTTCATGGACAATGTGCAGAAATTGATAATGTATTAGTCGTATAATTAAAAGCTTAGATTTTTGACGAAATCAAATGCAATTTACGCGAGTGATTTATAATTAACCCTACAATAGCAATACTTTAGCATACCTTGGGTTTGAGCTCCACAAATATCTTTTATAATATTAATGTCAAATAATTGTAGCCCTTTTGCCTTTGGAACTTGAGTACCTGGAAAGAATGTTGTCATTTCAGTCACAGGGTTTAAGTTTAGTTCCCCATTTGTAAGCATAGTTGATATTTGTAAGAGAAGCTGAGTGGCCTTTTCATCAAAACAGAAAAGAAAAATGAATAAAAAAGAAGAGTCCATCTTGAGAGGTAAAACCAAATTACTTAGTGGCCCCCCATTTTGATGGTGGGGAATGAATGCCTATGCTAAATTTTTTCTACTCGCAAAAAAATAAAAAAAGAGTTAGTATATTTTGTACTTGTATACAAAAAATCGCAAGTATACAAGTAACCAAATGTATGGAGATGCACAAAAATTGATGGAGCTGTAATGCACTTTGCCAACATGGGACCCTAAATTGTCCAGTCCCCCACCCACCACCAACCCCCAAAAAAAAAAAAAAAAACCACACACACACACACTAAAGATGAATGATTTGGAAAAAAGCATATAGTAGGAAATGGAAAAATAATACAAAGAAGGAAGAATTGTAGTTTTGGTCCTTAATCTATCACTCATGTGTAGAACTAATCCTCAATTTATTTTGCAAAGAAAATGTAGTCCCCAATCTATCTAATTTCGCATAAAAATGGGCAATTGACGGTTTTCTTCTAGTTTCTAATGGAATCATGATACATGTAGTCACATGTAGAGTTGCAAACGAGTTGAGTCAAGTTGAGTTTTAACCTTATCGAACCGAGTTTGATTCATTTTTCACCGAATTTGATCTCGAACTCGAGTTTGAGTTTGAATTTGAACCTAATCGAACTCCAAAAAATAAAACATAATTATTTTATTTTTTAAAAACATAAATAAAATAATTATTTTTCTTAATAAATAATAAAAATACTAGACATATATATATGTAATTTCACTATTAAAATAAAAAATAAAAAAGTAATATATATATATATATATTTTTTCAAACTTAATCAAGTCGACTCGCGTGCTATCGAGTTTGAGAGAATGTTACTTGAACTCGACTCGAATATAAAAACGAACTGCTCAAACTCGAATCGGACTGGATTAATATTGAGTTTGAATTCGAGCCGCTCGATTCGTTTGCAACCCTCACGTGCCAACACTTAAAAGCATTTTTTCTTTTCTAACTCAGAAAACTCTTTGAAAAGTCAATTATTGCAAACTAAGCAAAAATTAGGGGACTTATGTTGCAATTTCCGAGATTCAGTCTTCTTCTCCAAACGAATCAGAGAAATGCTACTGCCACGCTGCTTCCATTCACCGGCAACCCACCGAAAACCAGGAGCCGGACCGTCGATTCCAGCCGGCATTGGACTCGCAAGAGTGGCTTCTCTGCCTCTCACGCCAAACACACACTAGAAACACTCAGATCTTCAACAAAACATAGAAAAAAATAGCAAAAATGAAAAAGAGAAATAAAATCAAAGAAAAGTCGCTTAAGTTCCAACTATCCCAACTCTTTTCGCCCACCAACGTCGATCACACACTCCGGACAGCCGTGGACTGCCAGGAATTCTCCTCATCCACATACAAGTTCATCAATTTCATTTTATTCTCACTAAGATTCTCTTTTGGGCATTTTATCAAACATATAGAGTGCAACAACGAAACTAAGTCTTTCTTACGACATTCAGAGGAATCCGGCAAAGAATTTTTGCAAAATTACCAAAACCAGCACAAACCATAAAATTTTGGCAAAACGTTTAATTGGTAGGGGAAATTTTATTTTTAACCGAAAACAATCTAGTCAAGTACTAGTGTATTGTCAATGGAAAGTCCAAAAGCCAAGTGAGAACCCCTTCAAGAATTGAAGACATGCTCCTTTTCGGGGTAATTAACAGGTTGTAGATAACATGATGATTGGCCTAAGATGGATGAACCTTTTTAGAGTTAGAAGAAAGTGCTTTCATCTGTGATTTCATTGATGAAGCAATAGATGAGTTCATTGCAGCTTCAATATACCTCTTGGAAGCATTTGTAGCTGCTTTTCCAAGGACTTTCCGATCTTCCTTACACTTTCAGCAACATTAACTATGCTGTCATGTTCAACCTTGCAAGCCCTGTTCATTTCCTCTTTGAACCATTGAAATTCCTCCATGGCACTCTCCATGACAGAGTCAAGATAGTCCTCAATTTCTTCCATGTAACTCTCAGCTTCCTGTACTTCTTTTTCCTGTTCAAGCTCCATGACTGCCCATGCCTCGTAGGACTCCAGTTCAAAGAGCTTCATGAGATCTTAGTGTGTGTAGTGTGTGTTTTGTGTGTGAGAGTCAGAGAGATGACTCTTGCCAGTCCAATGCCATCTAGAGTCGACGGTTCCTGGTTTCCGATGGGTCGCCAGTGAATGGAAGCAGGCATCAGCAGCACTTCTCTGGTTCATTTGGAGAAGAAGACTAAAATTCCGAAATTGCAGCGTAAGTCCCTTAGTTTTCCCCCAGTTTTCAATAATTGACTTTGTAAAGAGGTTTCTGAGTTTTTTTTTTTTGAGTATTGGCTTTTCTTTTTTGCTTTTTTTTGAGTGTTGGCACGTGACTGCATGTGCCATCATTATGTTTTGGTGATCCGCCAGACAATTTCATGACTAGTTTATGTGCCACAAACGGAAAAAGCTCACAATACTTTGCTTGCCAGTTATGGTATTTTAATTGTCATTGCACTAACCAACCCTACCCACCAGTATGGTTAAAATTTTCTATTCCCAAAGTACCTTTTCTTGTGAACCAGTTTTCATAACAAACCAAGTGTTTGGATGGAGAATGGAATTATAATTAGAACATTTTAAACTTTGAAAATATCTCAAATAAATTCCTAAATGCATTGTTAATAATTTATCTCTCTCTTTTCGTCATCAATTTAGCGAATGTTGGGACATTGAAAAATTCTAAACAATTTACAAATTTATAAATTCATCCAAAAATATTCTATAATAAAGATTACTTTTATGTTTTGAAAATACCTCAATTGAGTTTTAAACATAATTTAGACATTGTTTTCTAATATTCAATTCATCAAATTTAAATTTCTTAATTTTAAACTCCTTAAATTAATCAGGAATGAAATTTTTTTTTTTTTAAACATTTTTAAGTTAATCTTTATAACTTAAAACACTTATTGGTATAATTTATTCTATTATAATTATATTTTCACTCTATCAAGTTTTTAAAATAGATCTTCACAATAGGATAACATAAGGGTAATTTTGGCATGAAAACATTTAGAGTTTTTAAAATGTTTTTTGAAACGTTAGTAATGTTACTTTGATTGCCAATTATGCTAAGTTGTCATTGTACCAATCAACACTTCCCGTCATCTGTGTTTAGTTCAACGAAACTGGATAGCCCATCAACTCATAGAGGAAACTTTAGTCCTCGCTGCGACCTACATTACTCAAAAGCTCAAATATAGGTAACTTCCGTCTTTTTTCTCTATACACATATTCACTCCAAATCCCTTAGGTAGGGCTGAGTCTGCAGCTCTCTTATGGTAAAATGACTTCAAAAGTACATATTGTATCTGTGACTGATGATATACAAGTGCATTCTTAGAGTACATGCTATAAGAGTATATTACTTATATATCACATATACAAGCGAATCCCTAGACCACAGTTAACTAAATGGAATTTTCCTATGCTGACAAATATAGTTTTATGCATCTAATGAAAGACAAGGACTGGAACTATGGATAGAGGATTATTTGAGAAAGAAATTGGAATAGTGATGCATTATTTTGTTTTCTTATATAATGTGTATCAGATAAAAATGCAGTTAAAGAAATTAAATGATAATTAAGAAATATTTTTATGATGTAAAGAAAAAATATGAGAAATGACGTATCAAAAACAAAAGGAAACCAGGATAACTAGTGGAGGAGAACAGGAAAGGAAACTGAACTCATATGGCAGAGAACTAACCTATGCGGATATTGAAATTTCCCAATTGCCAACCATGCTTGAGAGATGCTTTGCATCTAGATGTCGGAACGGACATCGGTGGCAAAGTGAAGATTGCGTTATGCATTTGTGTGGACATTTTAGACGAAAAGAGTGGGTATTTATGTCTGAACAGACGACGAAATTCTAGAGCTGGATTTTTGAAGCATGCCACTTAGAAGTGGCTTTATATATAGAAATAGGGATGGCAATCAGGTCGGATCACGGGTTGGCGGGTTGGTAATAAGTCAATCCGAACCTGACCTGAAAAATTAAACGGGTCAGTTTCTTGACCCGAATCCGATCCGCGAAATTAACGGGTCACCCGAACCCGACCTGAATAACCCGTTTACTTTATTTTTTTTTCTTTTTTTTTGCCTTCTCATCTTGGTACCATGGTAAACTTCTCTACAATAGAGTTTCCATAAGAATATAGAATAAGAATACTACAATTCAATCCAAAAATGTAGCAATTTTTTTATTTTCATTTTTATAAAAAAAATATTATAAACAAAAGTAAAACTATGATACATTACCTGGTTAACAAAAGTAAAAATATTATGAAAATAATGTAATACATCATCCGTCCAAACATAATAACTCCAACTTCACACAAATCAAACAAATTCAGTTAAAACAATATTTTTTTAGAGCTAAGTGATTAATACTTTTGGGAAGAAAAGAATATGCCAACCTAATTAAATAAAGTATCTAATATATTTATTAAAATTTTTTAATTTATAAACGGGCGGGTTGACCCGCAAATCTATTGGATTGACCCGAATTTGACCTGTTTTCTTTTCGACTTTATCTAGTTCGACCCAATTCTGACCCGAACCCGCGAAGGCTTGACCCAAACCCATTAATTTCGTGTTCGCTTCATGTCGTGTTTTCGAGTCATGTTGGAAATTGTCACCCTATATAGAAACGTTGGGTATCTTTTCCCATATGATATGACTATAATTGTACACAATTGGAATACTAAGGCTAGTGTCATAAAGTCCAATCGACCTATTACAATCGGGCACTTTGTTTCTTATTTTGTTTTGTTGTTTGATTTTGGGTGAAGTTTTGAGTTATATAGAAACGTTGGGTATCTTTTCCCATATGATATGACTATAATTGTACACAATTGGAATACTAAGGCTAGTGTCATAAAGTCCAATCGACCTATTACAATCGGGCACTTTGTTTCTTATTTTGTTTTGTTGTTTGATTTTGGGTGAAGTTTTGAGTTATAAGTTTTGTAGATCACATATATTTTAAAAGTAACTCCTCACTTTAGTCTCACTACAACTAGTTATTTACATGTACATTAGCGTGGATATCTTTATCTTCGAAAACTTTTTGGACAAATATTGATGCAATAGCCTAAAATATTACTACTTATAAAATATTAAAGATACTTCATATAAGGCACAATTTAAAACTAAGCCGACTAAAAGTAGTTGACTTATGTACAAACTAATAATTAGTTCCCGATGAATCTTAACATATTAGTTCAATTTTGATTACTCTAATTGATGGTAGTGAAGTGTTATATGAGAGAACTATACATGTACACACACACACGTATATGTCTGTTTGTATGTTTGAGGTGTGATATTGCATACACACACATATACATATATACATACATACATACATATATATATATTATCACGTGTGCTAATATTTGATAACTTTTAGAAAAGGCAAAAAAAATTTGATAAGAAAAAATCATTAAAAGAAAAAATGAACAAAAAGACGTCCAAATAAATTAAATGACATGCATACATGATTGTAAATGAAGGGGCGGATTGTCCAATTATTAGGAAATATAATAAATTTTTCCTTTAAAAATGGAAGAAACTACTTAGAATGTAATTGATTTGCAATTGATTAGTTATAAGAAAAATTATCTATAGTTTCTTCAATTTTCTAAATTAGAGAATGGGCTTCTTAATTTCTAGTAATGGTAGATAATAAAATAAAAGAACACACAAATTAATGTAAAATTTTTACATGTAAGGATTAATCCACTACCACCTCAAAAATCAACACTAGACTTACCATTGTCTCAAGCTAAAAAGAAAAATGAAAAAGAATTCACTGTCATGGAAAGCTGTTAAAGCAGAAAGGAAGAAGAAAAAGCACCTTATTTGATCAGAAGATCGTGGGAATCCTTTTGATGTGCAATTTCCTATGATAAAGGTTAATGGAACACAAATCCACTTAAAGTTAATTCTTTGACAAATAAAAAAATTCCAAAAGTAAGCTAATGTACAGTGTAATTTTTTATTTGCTCAAATAATAATTAATTTGAGAAAGAAATTTAGGAGGAAATTTTTATAATTTGTTTGAAAGTTATAAAAAGCAAAATAGTTGAGAATTTTTCTAAATCCATGCTAATCTGGATATGACTTTGGCGTCTGATAAGTTGCAAGGAAAAATTGTGGTTTGCGTCCCCGATGTTTGGCCTTTGTGTCAAATTGATCCCTAATATTTTAGCTAAAACAAATCTAGTCCTTAAAATTTTCATTTTAGGCAGATTTAAGATAATTAATGAAAATGGAATAATGACTCGCGGGCAATATCAAATTGCCGTTAGTTAGCAACTTTGATTCTGCACTTTTGATCCTCAACATTTTGATTTTGAATCATTATATTTTTCTGATTTTAAATAATGATATTAAGAGTTTTAGCATGAATTGAGATAAAAATTAGAATGAAATAATATTAAACGGGTTAAAATTCTAATTGAACTTCTTTTTCTTCTTTTCTTTTATTTTTATTTCATTTACTCGTGCTAATGATATATCATATGTTTCTTTCTTTTGCATAGTTAGTTTCAAATTTGGAATAATATATGTATGTTATTATTTCTCATTATTAGTTAAAATATTTTATATTTGCACAGTATGATCATAGCCTAAATAGGATATTTTTGTTAAACAATTTATAATTGGATGATAATATACCAATAATAAATAAAAAAATTAAGTACTCGAAGAAAAGGAGAATTTAGTTTTATAATCTATTTTATTATAGTCATAACTATAAAAATTATTACATGTCTTGTGTACGTAAGTTTCAAATTCTTGTTGTTAGCCATTATACTTATAAAAACTATTTAATTCTCCTTCATAATCATTTAATGATTCACGTAATGTGTGACGGCCCCACCTCCCCCTAAGGCGAACCAAAGGGTTTAGCGGACCGTCTGCCCAACTCTCGCCAGGACTCACTACAAATCCTCAATCATATTACGGACCTCAAATAATTACAAGTTAAGATCTCTAAAATAATAATACTTGCATTCATTCTTAAAACCTTAATTGAGGTCCAACAATAAATAATAATTAATTTACAAGAGTAAATCCTCAATAATTTCTATTAAAATTCCGATAATATCAATTTCAGGTACAATAAACCATTAACTTCACAAATTAATATTAAACCTATACAAAAGTATGAAAATCCTTCCAAAGTAACTAAATTCTCGATCTACGATCCCCACTTCAAGACCTGTTAAGGAAAACAAACTGGGGTGAGTTAACACTCAGTGAGGCCAAGGAAAAAGAAACATGCAAGTGTTAGGTTTTGGGGCAGCAGACGCAGCGGAAAATAAAAATTTTAACCCCAACAACCCACCAGGAATCACCCTAAGTTACATATGACTTGTAGAGAAGAGGAGTTGTAGGATTACCTTAATCCTAGAAATGACTTCTTGTTGCGTTGTAGAGAGTGATCGACCCTTTCGGTTCAAGCGTCCTGCCTCTACTACAATCCACTGAGAAGTCGGATCTTCTCTTGAATCGTCTCTGATCCTAGATGTGTATGTATGAAAGTGTAGAAAGGTGCTAGCCTATTTTTCTTTCTTTGGAATTTCTCTCGTAGGTTTTCTCAAAACCCTAGCCTCTCTCTATTCTGTCAACCGTAGTTGTGTTGTTATTGTACAGACGTATCATATAGTCTTGTCTATTTATAGGAGAGAGGTAGAGAAAAGATAGGGTCTTGTTTGATTCAAATCAAAACGAATGTAGGATAACTATTTTATCCTATTTGCTCAAATAGCCCCAGAATCCTTTATTCCTTATAATTAGACCCCATAAGGTTTTATTTCCAAATCTCCATTTGGACACATAATTTTAATCCAGAATTCAATCTCTAAGCGTGTGATCCAATAGGTTCCAAATACAGCAATAGTATGAATTATAATTCTCAAGAAGAATTAGATAAAATAGACAACTTTATTTTATCATTAATTACAATAATTAATTCATTCATAATTATAGATTGTGAGTGGTGTCTAGCAACACATCAACCACCTAGGTATTTGGAATTAGTCAAGGGAATTTTGACCAAACCTTTCCATGAAAAATTACTATGTAATTATTATCCTTTCACCATAGATATCCAATTAGTCAGGGAATGAGGAATAAGTGCCAATTCCCTAATGACTAATTAATTTTCTAGTTCGAATTAACCTAGTTTGGGTTAACTTGAAGACATTCTTCAATTAACCTAATGTGAATGACTATTAGGTTAGATTCCAACTAGTGGCCTTTACGGATATCAACTCCCACTATCGGTGGTGAATCCTCTCTTGATCACTCACTATCTTTCCATGCTTCACACTACCCCAATTTCTATTCTTTAAGTCACTCTTGGTGAGCAACAAGTAATAGAATCAAAGGCGATGATTCACACTCAAGATACTATGGTGATTTCAAGTCTAGGATCATTTACATAATTTTCCATAAGAGATTCAACCATTGGCACTTGATAGATATCTAATGGGATCTGCATGTGGATCACTCCAATGAATTGTACCTTACAATTCATCTACACATTAGCCTAGGTATCACTATACCTTGGTTGATGAGAACAATCACTACTTACATTAAGTAGAGACTAACTGTGTACTAGTCTTTCCGTATTAATGATGCCCTGTCTCATTAATACTACGACTAGGGAATTTTAAGAATATTTATTATAAATGTGACTAATATCTCATAGTCATCAACTTTTGTGACTACCATCACATTAATAAATATTCTAAGGACTTTATCAGTTATATCAAATATTTAACAGATAAAATGGAAATTCATAAAATACAAAACTTAATTAGAAATGTATTTAAACAAAATCATTGTTTTAGGGCATACATTCCAACAACCTCCCACTTGCACTAAAACAATTCATTCATAACCTTTAGTCCAAATGAAAGTACATGACTATCATGTTTCTTTTGAGATAGTGCCTTAGTAAGAGGACAAGCTATATTATCCTCAGTGGGGACTCTCTCTATCTTTACATCATTTCTAGCAATGATTTCCCTAATTAGGTGAAATCTTCTAAGTACATGTTTGGACCATTGATGAGACCTAGGTTCTTTTGCTTGGGCAATGGCCCCATTGTTATCACAGTACAGAGTTACTGGATTAGCTATACGAGGAACCACACCAAGTTCAGACACGAACTTCTTGATCCAAACTGCTTCCTTGGCTGTCTCCGCGGCTGAAATGTACTCAGCCTCTGTTGTAGAATCCGCTGTGGTGTCTTGTTTGGAACTCTTCCAGTGACACCTCCATTGAAGTAAAGATGAAGCTTTGTGACTTAGTCATCCTTATCGGCTTGCATCGTGTAGCCCTTAACTTCCAATTCACCATTTCCATATACTAAGAACAAATCTTTAGGTCCTTCTCAAGTACTTAAGAATGTTCTTGACTATCCAGTGACCTTCACTGGATTAGCCTTGACACTCGAGGAGCATGGGAGACATCTGGTCTTGTACATAACATAGCATACATAATTGATCCAATTGCGAAACATATGGAACATTATGCATCTTATCAATCTCAACTTGTGTTTTGGGACACATGCTCTTAGAAAGGCTTATCTCATGAGTCATGGGTGAAAACCCTTCTTAGGCTGATCCATACTAAACCTCTTTAGCACTTTATCTATGTATGTAGATTGTGAAAGACCAAGCAGCCTTTTAGACCTATCTCTATAGATCTTAATACCGGATATAGGCTGCTCTCCTAAATCTTTCATGGAAAAGTTTTGGATAACCAACCCTTCATTGATTGTAACATTAGGATATCGTTTCCCATTATTAATATGTCATCCACATATAATATAAGGAAAACGATTGAACTCCCACTAACCTTCTTGTATGCACAAGGTTCATCCGGATTTTTAAGAAAACCAAACTCTTTGATTGTCTAATCAAACCGAATGTTCCAACTCCTGGATGCTTGTTTAAGTCCATAAATGGACCTCTGGTTTGCATATCGATTGGGATTTGGCGGCGTAAAGCCTTGGTTGTGTCATGTACATCCTCTTGCAAATTCTCATTAAGGAATGCAGTCTTTACATCCATCGCCAAATCTAGTCATGGTATGCTTTATTGCAAGCAATATCAAATGGATTTAAACATAGCTCTTTGGTGAAAAGTTTCATCGTAATCGATTCCCTCTTTCTGCTTGTAGCCTTTGGCTACCAGTCTAGTTTTATAGGTAATCACATTACCATCCATGTCTATCTTCTTCTTGAAGACCCATTTGCACCCTACAGTTTTACCGTTGGTGGATCAACCAAGGTCCATACCTTGTTGTCATACATGGAATCCATTTCAGAATTCATGGCCTCTAACCATTTGGAGAGTGCGGACTATTCAAGACCTCTTGGTATGTAGGTTCATCATCTTGAATGACTAGTACATCATTACCTTGGCTCACAAGGAACTCATATCTCTTGAGAGTTGAGCGTACTCTTATTGACCTACGGGGCTCTTGAATGTTCACAGCTTTCGTTTGTGCCTCATCATTATGTGGCTGAGGCCCTTTCTTCAACAGGTTGTTCAATATTTGTTTGATCATTTTGAACTTCTTCAAGTTCTATGTTAGTATCTTGAACTTCTTCAAGTTCTATTCTACTCCCTTTCTAGAATAAACTCTTTTCTAGAAAGATAGCATGTTTGAGACAAACAATTTGTGCTCAGTTGGGTTGTAGAAATAGTATCCTATAGACTCTCTTGGATACCCTACAAACAAACACTTGTCAGATCTAGTTTCAAGCTTATCTGACTCCGCCTTCTTCACATAAGTTGGGCAACCCCAAACTTTCATGTAAAACAGTTTTGGTTTTTTTCCTTTCCATATCTCATATGATGTGGAGTCAACAACCTTACTGGGTACTCTATTAAGAGTGTGGGAAGCTGTGTCCAAAGCATATCCCCATAATGATTTTGGGGCACTCGAGTGGCTCATCATGGACGTACCATATCTAATAAGGTCGCGGTTTCTCCTTCGGATACACCATTTAATTGTGGTGTCCACGGAGGTCCATTATGGAACTATTCCATTTTCTTTAGATAAAATTGAAACTCATCACTTAAGTATTCTCCACCACGATCGGATCGTAGTGTTTGATACTTTTACGGTTTGTTTCTCTACTTCATTTCTGAATTATTTGAACTTTCAAAAGATTGAGACTTGTATTTCATTAAATACACATAACCATATCTAGAATGGTCATGGTAAAGGTAATGAAGTATGAAAATCCACCTCTAGCTGTGATTGTCATTGGGTCACATACATCAGTATGTACTAGTCCAAGTAAATCACGGCGTTCCCTTTACCGGTAAGGGCATTTTGGTCATTTTTGAAGTAAACAAGCTTCGCATACGTCATATAATTCATAATCAAATGAGTGCAAGTACCCACCTTTGTGTAACTTGGAAATCGTTTCTCATTTATATGACCAAACCTGATTAGGTAGGTTTTATTTAATTTATCTAACTTCATTCTCTTTTCTTGTATGTTGAGAATTTGGTTATCAAGATCTAGAATATATAAACCGTTGTTCCATTTTCCAGAACCATAAAACACACCATTCTTTGAAAAAGAACAACATTTATTCTCTTGGGTTATCTTAAACCCATTTACATCCAAACAGGAAATAGAAATGATGTTTGTAGTAAGTCTTTGGAATATAATATGACAGTTTGATAATTCTAAAATCAACCAGGGTAAACTAATGTAGTAAGTCCCTGACTAAAGCGACAACTTTGCTCCATTGCCCACATGTGGGTTACTTCTCCTTTTCCCAACTTTCTCTTGTCCCTTAGACCTGCATAGATGTGCAAATGTGAGAACCACATCCGGTATCTAATACCAAGAACCAGATTTGGAGTAGAAACATTAATCTCAATCATATATGTACGGTGTTGAAGCTTCCCCAAGCTTCTTTGTTTCTCTCAGGATAACCCTTGCAGGTTCCTTTCCAATGTCGAGTTTGTCCACAATAGAAGCGGGGTTGCATTGGAGTCTGTCTTGGCCTTCTTGGGCTTCTTGGTGGGCTTGTTCTTGGGCTTCTTAGGCCTTTTCCTTGCCTCTTCCTTTTATTGGAGGAAGCAACAACATTTCAGGTGGGACCTTCCCTTTTGATTTCTTTCGGTTTTACATTCAACAATTGAGGTAATGTGTCTTGTTCATCGATAGTTCATAACAAAGCGAGAGAATCAAGATTGAAGAACTAAATCAACATTTAGCTCTTGGTCCATCTTAAAGCCTAATTTAGCCAATTTCTCAGTTAACCCAATTATCTTTAAGACGTGTGGAGCAACAGGTGCTCCCTCTACCATCTTGCACCTGAACAATTCCTTGGACGTATCATATCTCACCGTCCTAGATTGTTGTTCAAACAACTCTCTCGGTGTTGTACAATTTCATATGCCCCCGTGTTCATATCTTTGCTTTGTTGGAGTTGAGGAGTCATAGATGCTATCATGATACATGAAACCACTCTATTATCATCATTATGCTTCTTGTAAGCATTCTTAACGATATGCGGTTGGTTGGGTTCATCGGGCATAGGCCCATCAAGTACATATTCTATTTTTTCATGAGTGAGAACGAGTAGGACATTCGATGCCGGTCGAGAAAATTTGTGTCGTTCAGGTTTACAATCGGTGAGAGGTATGCGTAGGCTCAAATTATTACTCATTCTACAACAAAATAAAGATAGAGTTTGTCGGAAAAGCTTTGTTTAATAAAATCATAAAACTTCAAAATTATGATTTTATTTCCACTACTTTTTTCAAATCAATTACCCTCTTTAAATTGATTCAGAATTTTCTAAAAACCCATAGTGGCTAGAACCCCATCTTAACTATTTTGACTTTGAGTGAATCCCAACAAATCAAAATAATCTTAACAGGTAGGTACTTTACCAATTACAACCCATTTGTAATTTCTAGATCTGTTAGGTATCAATTCTTGATTTTACATCTTATGTATTAACCTAACCCTTGCCTCTAAAATTCATGGCCTTGAGTAAATCCCAACAAACCATAATTTTAGTTAAATCAAACTCATCATTCTTAAGAACACTTCTTATAGTAAAAACATGTTGTAAGTAGGGCAGTTTTGGGTGAATCCCAACAAACTAGCACTTAATGATCACATTTTGTTTTATACTATAATGATGGAAGGCTGTCTTGATTTCATATTGAATTTGAGAGATTTGTTTGCCTTTTCCAAAACATTTTTAATTTGGTTTGAAGTTTTGGAAAAAATCATTTGTGATCTCATCAACAATCATGCATATAAATATTTCAAAAATAAATATAGCATAAAATAAAACGTGGATGGTTGTGGATATTTTTAAATTAATTTCCCTGGCCATTAGGGAAATTAATGGTTGTCTAAGGTTAAATCAAATTTGTTCCTTTTGATGGCACGGCTCCTGCACAGCTCCTTTCTTCATCTTCCAATTTACAATTTCTATACTAATTACAATTTCCTATCATCTATTCCTGTCTATTGTACATTACAAATAGAATATAAGAAACCCCGAGTTACATTGGAATTAGATGAGGAGAGAATTACAATTAGAAAATAAGAAAGGAGCCCTATTTATAAAAAAAAAACCACCATTCAACCATCATCTACAATCACATTGGACTTATATCCACAACCATTCACCATGCACAATCATATAAATTTAAACAACTTTAAATTAAAAGAAAGCATGTAATAACGATCAACAACTATTCATGGATTATTTGGTTTTATATCTCAAGATCCCAAACAAGTTTTGAGATCATACATGTGCGAGAAAATTTTGGTAAAATAATTTTATTAGGTCACTTTTAATTCTAACTAATTTAGAAAATAAATTGGAACATTATTTGAATTAATCATATTAAAATTCAAATCAATTCGACCTAATAAAACATGAAATAACAAAATTTCATAACAAATTTTAACAATTAAAATTTGGATCAGTCAGAAAAATTTTAGAAATTGAAAACTTCAGTTTTTCAAAATTTTATTTCATGACAGTTTCTCAAAGGATCCGCGACCGATCCGAACAAGCTTGCGGATCTCTAAATCTTGGATCAGGTTCTGAAAGCTCCGCAAAGGATCCATAGCGATCGCGATCCGACATGGCCTCGCGGATCCGGCATATTCGATCCACGAACCGTGGGTCGATCCGCAAAGTCGTTCGCGGATCGGATCCGAACAGATCCGAGGTGTACCTTGTGGATCCACATCGCGTATCCAAGTCGCGATTCCCAGTTTCAGCATCCAACGATTGGGTACTGCAGAACTCTTTCCAAAACATAAACCTTTTGTCTTGTGAAAATTTTCCAGATCTCAGAAACACTTTAATCAAATTAAAGTTACAACCTTTTCAACCAAAATTCAGCACGTGTATAGATATCAATCATATAATCCATGAACAATAATCAACAGAACATATGAAATCATACGTAAAGAACTAGGGATGACTCTGATACCACTATTAGATTTTGGAGCGGACGCGTGGACAAAAAAAATTTTAACTTGACAACCCACCGGGAATCACCTAGGTTACATATGACTTGTAGAAGAGGAATTGTGGGATTACCTTAATCCTAGAAATGACTTCTTGTTGCGTTGTAGAGAGTGATCGACCCTTTCGGTTTCAAGCGTCCTGCCTCTTGCAATCCATGCGAGAGAAGTGCGGATCTTCTTGAATCGTCTCTATGATCCTAGATGTGTGTGTATGAAAGTGTAGAAAAGGTGCTAGCCTATTCTCTCTTTCTTTGGAATTTCTCGTAGGTTTTCTCAAAACCCTAGCCTCTCTATACATCGTCAACCGTAGTTGTGTTGTTATGCAGGGGCGTATTATATAGTCTTGTCTATTTATAGGAGAGAGGTAGAGAAAAGATAGGGTCTTGTTTGACCCAAATCAAAACAAATATTCTAATGACTTTATCAGTTATATCAAATATTTAACAGATAAAATGGAAATTCATAAAATACAAAACTTAATTAGGAATGTATTTAAACAAAATCATTGTTTTAGGGCATACATTCCAACAGCAAGCACGTGAGCAAAGAACACGGAATGAAGCAAGAAACTTGAATAGCAAGTAATTTCGAAACATTTAGCAAATAGGGAATTTAAACACAATAAAAGGATACTAGAGCTCTCATGAGCTAATCCACATCTTGGCCGATCGATCCACTTTTAGTTGACTCTCCGTCAATCCAAGTAACCATGTCCGTAGTACTCCACTTACTTCCTCCAACTACCATGACACCCTCTCAGATCTGTAACCAAACACGCACTTAAATGACAATACTTAACAAGTGTGAGGGCCCCAAAATTCAGATTTTTATTTTAAAAATGCATAATATTATTTATTTTATGTTTATTTATTGAAATATGAGTAAATATATGTTTAAAGTGATTATGTTCCAATTTAGAGAATTTTATACGAATTTATTGCCGGTGTGGGTGGTTTGGCTATTTTAGCGTTAAAAATTGTTCCGACACGTGAATAGTGACTTGGACTTGAAACCGAGCATATGTAGTGATATTTTGGAAATATTAGAAAGGTTAGACAGTGTTGGAATGGATTAAAATAGTGTAAGTTAGGCATCACGTGTGTGCTGACATAAAGTGCCAAAAGCACTTTTCCTTAAATTAATGGAAGTTGCACTTTTTGGCACCTTTTAACCTTGACTTCTTGCAACCTTGGGCTCATATTTTCAGCTGCAATTTGGGAGTAGAGAGGAGCTGCCGAGAGAGTGAGGAAGAGAGAGAGAGAGAAAAGCTCAATCTTCCATTTCTTCTTCTTCTTCTTCTTGCTTCCTTCAAGCTTCAACCACCATTGAAGCCCATCCTCCCATTTCTTGCAGCCGAGAGAGAGAGGAGAGGGAAGAGCTGGCCGATTTTCTTGGGGAAGAAAGAGAAAAAAAGCTTGAGGTTTGAGCTTCAATCTTCTTGATCATCCATCAACTTGAAGTGTGAGATCTTAGTGAAGGAATCTTGGGTTTGATCCTCCATTTCTTGGCAGCCGTGTGAAGGAGAAGAAGAGGGAAAGATCAAAATTTGGAGGAAAAGAAAGAGGAGGAAAGCTTGGGTGGTTTGTCTCGAGCTTGTTCTTGAGTGTGGTGTTAGAAATCATCGTCAAAGCTCAAAGATCTTGGGTAAGATGAAGCTTGAGGAGTTAC
Source organism: Gardenia jasminoides (assembly GCA_013103745.1). Classification (NCBI taxonomy): domain Eukaryota; kingdom Viridiplantae; phylum Streptophyta; class Magnoliopsida; order Gentianales; family Rubiaceae; genus Gardenia; species Gardenia jasminoides. The sequence continues at coordinate 38,471,799 of CM023103.1, forward strand.
TAGGCTTGGGAGCACTCTTGGAAGAGGAAACCCAGATCATCTTGGATCTTGTCGATCTAGTCGATCTGAAGGTATAAAGCTTGAACCTTGTAAATATAGCTTTATTAGTGTTAAATAGGTCAGATCCATGGTTTATTTTGATAAGAATGCTTATGTATGAAGCATTTGAGTTGGGCTCTTGGATTCCCAACCTAGATAGCGGACTTGAGGTGGATTTTAGGTAGCTGACTTGAGGACCTGTTTGGGATCTGAATGATATTTGTGAAATATATGATGATATGGTTAGAAAAGTAGGGTTTTGTTGTTGAGAATTTTGAAGGAAAACAGATGTGATGGCCAAACCCATGCTTGGTAAATTTTATACTTGATCTCGAAATTTGTGTTTGTTCTTGAAGAATTTTCTTTTGAGAAAATATGGGTTTTGTTCATTTGTGAGTGTATGTTTGAGTGGAGGGAACGTTTGAATTTTAAAAGATGAAAAGTGAAGTTTTTCATGTATTTTGAATGAAAAGTGTCATTTGAATGAATTTGAGGGTTTTACTATATTTTGGTCAAATTCTATGGGTTTCAAATATAAGAGCTTGGTTTGAAGTATTTTAAATTAATGTATAGTTTGACTATGAGTGGGTGTCAAGTTATTTTGAAAATAATGATTTTGAGGTTTGAGACCTTACTATTTCAACAAGGTAATTTTAAATATGGCGAACAGGACTTACGTAGTAGTGAGGATTTGGTGCTTCGTGGACTTGAGTTAAGACTTGGAATATGAGATTTTGGCAAATATCTAATAGTTGAACTTTGGCTCGGTGTAAGATTTTGTCGAGGGTGAACCAGCTAACGAAGTTTAGCGTTCTTCTTTACTCAGTAGTTTGAGTGGTTCGAGGTGAGTGTTCAAACTCCTTTTTTAAAAAGAAATCTTGCCATGGTTTGTAAATGAATGATTTGTAAAATGATTTGCTAGTATTTACCAAGAAATGATTTGTCACTATTTCTAAGTAAAATGCTTTTAACCGTGATATAGCTTATAAAGGGATTTGGGAGTGATTTAACTCCCCCTCAAATGAAATCTGGCAATAGTTTTCAAATGGATGATTTATTGAAAAGATTTACTATCATTTCCAAATGAAATGCTTTACAAGTGAAACCATTTATGAAGAGTTTATGGATGTTCAAATCCATTTTTAAATCAAATGTTTCGCTACTACGTGAAAATGACTTGTGATACGATATACTCAACTTATACTTGCAAAGAAATGAGTTTGTGAATATCTCCGGTATATTCGTGAATTATATACTTGTTTCTAGGCGTGTACTTTACCACACTTTCGACCTAACTGTTAATATCTTGTTCAATTGTCTACACTTCCATTGTTTGTATGTTGCTTGTTTCCTGGATTGTTTTGTTGATAACTTGATTGTTTGATAATGGTGTACCAAGGAGCATTTTACCACAGTCCGATGTGTACCTTATCGCGTCGTTCATTACTTGTAGGTCGATGTGTACTTTATCGTATCGGTGGCGGGTCTCAAGACCCTTTTGCTAGAAAGCCGATCTAAGACCACCTTCTTGAGCGTCGGTGGGTCAAAAGCCTACTTGAGTGCGCCATTAGTGTGGCGGATAGGTTGGAAAGCTTTATCTTAAAACAAAACTCCTTGGTCTTGAGTCATTACTTGTGCATGTAGGCCATGTGTACTTTACCACATTGGCTGAACAAGGCCTTTCCCCGCCGTTATCGACCTATTAGTCGAGCGGACTCGGTCGGGTAGGTTGGTACTTAGGGCCTTGTCGGTATACTCGAGTATTACCCTTGGAGGGATAAGGTGATGGCCAGGTTATGCGGGGATTGATCGGGAGTTATAAGGTGAAGTGGACTCTTGAAATAGCTCAAGTGAGCCTTTGTATCCTTCCAATCTTGGATTTGATTGTGTCTTGAATTGCATTTTCTTGTATGTTATTGTTAAATTGAGTATTGATGGAATGATTGTTTGAAAACTCAAATGTTTTACAAAGCATTAATTCAAAGGTCCTTGAATTTCTTGTTTCTTGAACATTCAGAGCTTCTAGCTCACCCAAAAATGTTTTATTTTCCCCAGGGTCTCGAGGCGATGGATGGCGTGCATTGTGATCCTTCTTAGTGTATGTGACTGGGTTAATTCTTGTACCTTTTGTAACCATGGATGGATGGACTTTTATTATACTTGGAGTGCAGTAAGATGGAATTGTGGTTGTACTCGAGTACTTTGAGCTGTAATTTGGGAATGAGTGTTGTAAGTTGAATTTCATTGTGTAATATTTGTGATTTGGATTGGAATGGTTGTTTACAATCACTTTTGAAGTATTATTGGTTATTCTAGTGAGAGGAGTCTGGCGAGAGGCAGCCTCCACGGATACCTTAGAATGCCAGGGAGAAGTGGGGTGTCAGGTGGTATCGAGCTTAGGCTTTAGATCTACATGTAGTGTATCATAGGCTTTAAGTTTAGGATCTTTGGGCTGTGGGACTAGTTTGACTATTAAGTGACATGATTTATGGTAATAGTTTACCTCGAAGACTAATCCTAGTTGTGATTGTAGGAATGGAGGAAGTGGAAGCGAGGACTACCTCGAAAGCGACTTCGTCCTATTATGTTTGAGCGAGAATCGGTGAGGCATTTGGCTGATTCGTCCGGGCGTAGGGTGGATAGTCAATGTAATTGTTGGATGACATATTCATTATCCATGTGTGGTTTTAGCTATAGTAGATGAGAGGCAAAGGCTAGTCAATGCAAATGCAAGAGCAAATGACGGATTCGAGAGTTGGAGACTAGGGTGCTCGAGGAGCAAGAAACGGCGATATTTTGCGTGTACAATTACAAGAAGCCAATAATCGTTTGGCTCGAATGACACAACAACTAAGGGAGAGAGGTGGAGAAGATCGTGGCCCTGAGGATCCTAGCGTTGGAAATGAAGTCGTACGTGTTAGAAACGGAGTCTTTGATTCTAATTAGTCTAGTGATGTATTGCTTTTGACCTCTTGTATGAGGATGCAGGATTAGAGCGTCGAGAGTTCTCTTGTAGGGACAATGTATTTTGATAATGATTTACTTGCTTTTGTTTGCTATTATTGACTGGATATGTACTCAACTTGACCTGTAACTTGTGTTTTAAGCGAATGAGTTACGGTTTTGTCTTGGATTGGAACATGGTGAGTTTAAACTGTGTTGTGAAAATGATATGTGCAAAAATGGAACTGTCTCTCTTGTTTTATGGATTGATACTTGTATGTGTATGCTCCAAGTGTATATTGCATTAATGCATGTCCCTATCGTTTAGTTGAAAATGGAAGCTAGAAGACCACGACGGGGACGTCCACGTAGACAACCCCAAAATCAAGAGGAAGAGAGTGGATCTATGGCTAACCAAAACACTGGGTCAAGGGCTGAGGCAAATGATCAAATGGCACAGGTTTTAAATCGTATGACGGATATATTAGAACGTTTGGTGCCTCAACAAGGCCATGGAACTGGACAAGTAAATCAACTTGGAAACCAAGAGATAGGAGAAGATAAGGCTTTAGAAAGATTTCAGAAGTTTTCTCCGCCTAAGTTTTAAGGGATCCTGACCCTGATAAAGCTGAGAATTGGTTAGAGAATATAAGAAATATATTTGATGCATTAGACTATTGAGGAGAGACAAGTGACCTTTGCCGGTGTTCCAATTTGAGGGGCGGCCGAGCACAGTGGAATGTAATAAGAAACAAGTGGGAAGGGAACAAACTCCTAGGACTTGGATGAACTTTGTGCGAGAATTTAATGAAAAGTTCCTTCCTCCACTAGTCCAAGAAAAGAGAGAAGAGGATTTTATAAAGCTTGACAAGGAACCTTAAGTGTGGCGAATATGAAACCCAATTCACCAAATTGTCTAGGTTTGCCCGGAACTAGTGGTTCTGAGGCGAATAAAGGCGGTTTATTCAAGGACTCAATCTAGAAATTCAAGATGCCACAGCGTGACTCAAATTGAGACTTTTACATTGATGCCCTTGAGAAAGCCCAAAGGGTCGAAATTACAAAATCCCAATTGAGAGCCTCTTACTCACGGAAGAGAGATGCACCTAGTGGTAGTCACTTTGAATCTTTTAGAGAGTGTGTATCACCATACAAAGCTGGAAAAGGGACTGATGGAGTAAGACTGCCACCTTTTCCTCCTTCTTCTCATAAGATGGAGCCATTAGAAGGAACTACCTCACAAAGGACTCAAACAAGAAAAGTCCAATCAAGGAAATATCACAAGGGGAGTCGAGCCGGTTTTCAACCAACTTGTGGATATTGTGGAAAAACAATCTGCGAGGACAATTGTTGGGTGAAAGAGCGAAGGTGTTCTGATGTGGGAGTGCCGACCATCAAGTTAACCTTGCCTGAGGGAGGCAAGCTGCGAGAAGTAATACTAAGGAAATGTGGATACTTCTCAACAAGCTATTGAAAGAGAGGAGCGACCACGGCCCTAGAGTATATACCATTTTAGGTCAACAGACTCAGGGTCAAGCGAGGTAGTAGAAGGTAAGAATTTTGAGGACAAAATTCCTTTAAGGAGAGGAAGGATGTGAGGACTAAAATTCAGATTTTTATTTTAAAATGCATAATATTATTTATTTTATGTTTATTTATTGAAATATGAGTAAATATATGTTTAAAGTGATTATGTTCCAATTTAGAGAATTTTATACAATTTATTGCGGTGTGGGTGGTTTGGCTATTTTAGCGTTAAAAATTGTTCCGACACGTGAATAGTGACTTGGACTTGAAACCGAGCATATGTAGTGATATTTTGGAAATATTAGAAAGGTTAGACAGTGTTGGAATGGATTAAAATAGTGTAAGTTAGACTGTCACGTGTGACGCGACATAAAGTGCCCAAAAAGCACTTTTTCCTTAAATTGTGGAAGTTGCACTTTTTGGCACCTTTTTAACCTTGAATTCTTGCAACCTTGGGCTCATATTTTCAGCTGCAATTTGGGAGTAGAGAGAGAGGGAGCTGCCGAGAGAGTGAGGAAGAGAGAGAGAGAGAGAGAAAAGCTCCAATCTTCCATTTCTTCTTCTTCTTCTTCTGCTTCCTTCAAGCTTCAACCACCATTGAAGCCCATCCTCCCCATTTCTTGCAGCCAGAGAGAGGAGAGAGGGAAGAGCTGGCCGATTTTCTTGGGGAAGAAAGAGAGGAAAAAGCTTGAGGTTTGAGCTTCAATCTTCTTGATCATCCATCAACTTGAAGTGTGAGATCTTAGTGAAGGAATCTTGGGTTTGATCCTCCATTTCTTGGCAGCCGTGTGAAGGGAGAAGAAGAGGGGAAAGATCAAAATTTGGAGGAAAAGAAAGGAGGAAAGCTTGGGTGGTTTGTCTCGAGCTTGTTCTTGAGTGTGGTGTTAGAAATCATCGTCCAAGCTCAAAGATCTTGGGTAAAGATCGAAGCTTGAGGAGTTGCTAGGCTTGGGAGCACTCTTGGAAAGAGGAAACCCACGAGATCATCTTGGATCTTGTCAGATCTAGTCAGATCTGAAGGTATAAAGCTTGAACCTTGTAAATATAGCTTTATTAGTGTTAAATAGCTCAGATCCATGGTTTATTTTGATAAGAATGCTTATGTATGAAGCATTTGAGTTGGGCTCTTGGATTCCCAACCTAGATAGCGGACTTGAGGTGGATTTTAGGTAGCTGACTTGAGGACCTGTTTGGGATCTGAATGATATTTGTGAAATATATGATGATATGGTTAGAAAAGTAGGGTTTTGTTGTTGAGAATTTTGAAGGAAAACAGATGTGATGGCCAAACCCATGCTTGGTAAATTTTATACTTGATCTCGAAATTTGTGTTTGTTCTTGAAGAATTTTCTTTTGAGAAAATATGGGTTTTGTTCATTTGTGAGTGTATGTTTGAGTGGAGGGAACGTTTGAATTTTAAAAGATGAAAAGTGAAGTTTTTCATGTATTTTGAATGAAAAGTGTCATTTGAATGAATTTGAGGGTTTTACTATATTTTGGTCAAATTCTATGGGTTTCAAATATAAGAGCTTGGTTTGAAGTATTTTAAATTAATGTATAGTTTGACTATGAGTGGGTGTCAAGTTATTTTGAAAATAATGATTTTTGAGGTCTGAGCCGTTACTATTTCAACAAAGGTAATTTTAAATATGGCCCGAACCAGACTTCGTAGTAGTGAGGATTTGGTGCTTCTGTGGACTTGAGTTAAGACTTGGAATATGAGATTTTGGCAAATATCTAATAGTTGAACTTTGGCTCAGGTGGCCAAGATTTTGTCGAGGGTGAACCAGCTAACGAAGTTTAGCGTTCTTCTTTACTCAGTAGTTTGAGTGGTTCGAGGTGAGTGTTCAAACTCCTTTTTTAAAAAGAAATCTTGCCATGGTTTGTAAATGAATGATTTGTAAAATGATTTGCTAGTATTTACCAAGAAATGATTTGTCACTATTTCTAAGTAAAATGCTTTTAACCGTGATATAGCTTATAAAGGGATTTGGGAGTGATTTAACTCCCCCTCAAATGAAATCTGGCAATAGTTTTCAAATGGATGATTTATTGAAAAGATTTACTATCATTTCCAAATGAAATGCTTTACAAGTGAAACCATTTATGAAGAGTTTATGGATGTTCAAATCCATTTTTAAATCAAATGTTTAGCTACTACATTGAAAATGACTTGTGATACGATATACTCAACTTATACTTGCAAAGAAATGAGTTTGTGAATATCTCCGTATGTTACGTGAATTATATACTTGTTTCTAGGCAGTGTGTACTTTACCACACTCGACCTAGCTAAATATCTTGTTCAACCGTCTACACTTCCATTGTTTGTATGTTGCTTGTTTCCTGGATTGTTTTGTTGATAACTTGATTGTTTGATAATGGTGTACCAAGGAGCATTTTACCCTGTAGTCCGATGTGTACCTTATCGCATCGTTCATTACTTGTAGGTCGATGTGTACTTTATCGTATCGGAGGCGGGTCTCAAGACCCTTTTGCTGAAAGCCGATCTAAGACCACCTTCTTGAGCGTCGGTGGGTCAAAAGCCTACTTGAGTGCGCCATTAGTGTGGCGGATAGGTTGGAAAGCTTTATCTTAAAACAAAACTCCTTGGTCTTGGCCGATCATTACTTGTGCATGGCCAGGCCATGTGTACTTTACCACATTGGCTGAACAAGACCTTTCCCTTCGTTATCGGCCTATTCGAGCGGACTGGTCGGGTAGGTTGGTACCAGGCATGCGGTATACTCAGTATTACCACCGGAGGAATAAGGTGATGGCGGTTATGCGGGGATTGATCGGAGTTATAAGGTGAAGTGGACTAGAAATAGCTCCAAGTGAGCCTTGTATCCTTCCAATACTTGGATTTGATTGTGTCTTGAATTACTTTGTATGTTATTGTTAAATTGAGTATTGATGGAATGATTGTTTGAAAACTCAAATGTTTTACAAAGCGACTGTTAATTCAAAGGTCCTTGAATTTCTTGTTTTACTGAACATTCACTGAGCTTCTAGCTCACCCCAAAAATGTTTTATTTTCCCCCACAGGTCTCGAGACGATGGATAGCGTGCATTGTGATCCTTCTTAGTGTATGTGACTGGGTTAATTCTTGTACCTTTTGTAACCATGGATGGATGGACTTTTATTATACTTGGGTCTGTAAGATGGAATTGTGGTTGTACTCAAGTACTTTGAACTGTAATTTGGGAATGAGTGTTGTAAGTTGAATTTCATTGTGTAATATTTGTGATTTGGATTGGAATGGTTGTTTACAATCACTTTTGAAGTATTATTGGTTATTCTAGTGAGAGAGTCCTGGTGAGAGCTGGGCAGGCACTCCACGGATACCTTAGGGTACGCCCTAGGGAGAAGTGGGGTCGTCACAACAAGTATACCTAGCAAGATCCCAATTTTGGATCAAGTTATAACACTTCCCATGGTTTACCAAGCTTCTCGACCAAACCCTTGTCGGCTCGAGTTACAAGACTAGCCAATGGGTTGGGGCGTCCCCCCCACTATGGTCAATGAGACAAATCTCCAATCGACATACTCGGTTATAGCATTGAAACGGGATGAACGGTACCTTCCACCCTAAAAGGGCGTGATACACTCTGCCGCTCAATGCTCACGAGAAACACTTTCATTTGCATACACATACAACACTTATCACTTATCAAACAAGCAATCACATGAGATAGAGAACAAGGGCGATAAGGTACACCCTAACCTCATTAACTACTAAGTACGAGAAACATTTTATTTAAACACTTAACATGCACTTGACACTCACCAATGGTCGAGTGAGAGAGAAAGTCAAGTAGTTAAACGAGCTCCTCAGAGTCCTTGTAATTACCTGAGACATGTATGATCATGATCATTTAAGTGCACAATCAAGGCCAAGCAAAATTTTCAAGTCACTTTCAGCTTTATTGCAATATGAAGAAACTTTTGGGTTTATAGGCAGAATTTTTTGAAAAATTGTAACTTGAGTTATATAAGTCCAAAATTTACATGGTTGGTACCATTGGAAACCTTATTAAGAGGGTTAAAACTTTGAAGAAGACACTTCAGTGAGATTGTAAACCAAAACAGTCCAGAAATTTGTGTAAAAATAACTGCTACAATGAAATACAGGACAGCCAAGGTTGATTTTTTTGTCTACTTTAGAAATTTGCCAAAATTCGTAGGAAATGAATCAGCCCCTAAAATTTACACAGTCCAAATCCCTATGACCCTAGTTTCAAACGCCACCAATGGCACTCGATTCTGACTCTTGAGGAAGAAAATATAGCTGCCCAAACAAAACAGGTTGGCATTTCTGAGATTTCTGGAATTCCAGATTTGCAGGGCCATTTTTAGAGCACCATTTGAGTGACAAATTCTTACTCAAAAATCACTAAATTTGTTACAATAACTCTAATATATATAGGCTAAGTTCATACTAAAATTCAACCAAAAAATATCACGGGAAGAAAGTTTTCTTAACTCCCAAAGTGCCCTCAGCAAGTTTAAACCCAATCTGTGAAGTTTTGTCCTCTTTATCCATAAGCTTCTAAGATATTCAAATCACTACCAAATGCCCTAATTCTTGAAACCAAGCTAGTATGAATCTTCCTAGGCCTAATAATGATAAAAAAAAATGCCATAAGTTTAGATCAAAACTTAGCACTAAGACAATTCAAGAGTTCGGACAGCATGTCCTCCTACATTCCAGATTTTGGCTTTCACCAGGTCACCAATTTTTACACAACTTTTGAAGGGGTTTTTGGGGGACAAATTACCAGCTTAATCCTCACCATTTACACATCACCTTCGGTCTTCAAGCTTGCAAAAATACAGCCGCAAAATAGAGGAAGCATAGCAAGATTTTCAGCCAACATTAAAGCTTCCAAAGCAGAATTTTCTCTTGCCATTCTTACTATAACTTTTGAGGGGCTTTTGTAGGGAAAATTAACAACTTAAAGCTCATCATTTAGACCATCATCTTAGAAATGAATAACCACAAAATAATGGTGTCAAAACAGGGCAAAATAACCCCAAAAGACAAGTAGTAATTTTGAACATTCAAATTCCAGATTTTAAACTTTCTTGGAAGAAATTTCAGTTTTGAGCAGTGTTCTTTGGAAAATCATAACTTGACTTCTATACGTCCAAAAATTACGAATCTTATACCTTTGGAAAATATATTCAATGAACTAAAACTCTCAAGAAGGCACTTATACCATATTTAAATCTAAAACCAATCAAAATCCAGCTTAAAGCTGCTGTCACAGTGAAACCGAAGTCTATCAGTCTTGACTTTCAGTTCATTTTGAAAATTCGCCAAAATTTACAGAAATTGAACTAGCCCTTAAAATTTATACTGCTAAAAGAACTTGTATTCTAGTTTCAAATGAAACAAACGGAACTCTATTTCGATACTCGAATAAGAAAATATAGTCATTTGAACATGGGCCAAAAGCTGTCCTGTCACCTGCATTTTTTTTTCAGATTTGAAGTACAACTTTAAGACATTATTTGAATGATGAAATGGTACTGGAAAAATACCAAAATTTTCAGGTATAAACCTCAGAATGTAAAATACATTTTCACCAAATTTCATCCAAAAATTCACATGGGAAGGCTGCAATCAAGGCAACCAAAAACAGGGTAGCAAGCATTTTCTATCCTCTCGGTTTTCTCCTCTTCTTTTCCCTCTTTCATTTTGACAACAAAACACCACAAAAACACCTCACACATACACAATACATCATCAACAGCCCCAATTCATATATGGTGGGATTTCATAGAGCCCACATTCAACCAAATTCAACAATAAAATCTACTACAAAGAACCATAAGTTTTCCTAGCTAAAGAATGAAACAATGAGCAAAGTTGATGGTGTTGAGCATTACTACCTCTCTTCCAACAAGAAGCTTGGCTTCTGGTGGATGATCAAGCTCACAAAACCCTCAACTTCCAAGCTCAAAACCGGATATCCTTCCCTCCTAGCTGGACCGATTGCATCTCCAAGAGTTTCAACCAAATTCCCAAACTATTGATGGCTTCAATGGTGGCTTTGTGTTGGTGGTTTTGTGTTGATTATTGGAGAGGAAATGGAGGGGAAAATGAAGAGAGAGGGGCGGCTGTTTTGGAGTGAAATTGGGGAAGAAATGAAGAAGAAGGAACCGGCCAAGAGATGGAAGGAAGAAAGAAATGAGCGGTGGTGGTTTCTTTGACTTTTGGGGCTTTTGTGTGATATGGATGAAATGAGGGGAAAATGAGTAATTTGACGTAAAATCACTTTTGTCGTATCGGATCAATTCACACGACACGACACTACGATCCCGATTTCTCTCATTTATATATCTCGAATACACATTCTAATATTCGAAACTTACGTCGAATAGTCGATCCTAGGCCCGAGTGCGAAAGTTAAACATTCAAACAGTTTAAATCGAAAACATAGTTTAAACATACAAAATGCATTTTAAAACTTTTCGTACCGTTACAGTTGATAAACGACATTCAAATAATTCAAACTAATTTAATGAAATAATTTTTTTTTATGAAAATATGGCATTTTGAAATTTTATGAATTAAATTGATGATTAAACAAGGTTTAAAATAAAAGGAAGTAATGTATGGTGTAATTGCAATTAAAATGATCTCAATCAATTATTCAGTGAAAATAAATAAATAATTAATTAATTAAGATGAATAAAATAAATTTTCGGGTCCTCACATAATGTGTATGAAATACAACTTTATTTCAATTTCAATTGATATCCTATTCAAATGCCAAAAAAAGGATGAACGTAATGTATAAAAAATATATATATTCCTTATACCTTAAAGGGATATTTAATCAAGTTTTTGAATTATCATTAGAAATAAAAATAATAAAACTCATTATCAATTAATTATTTGAGACTACTATGCAAAAGAAAAGAAACATATGATATATTATTAGCATGAATAAATGAAATAAAAATAGTAAAATGAAAAAGAAGTTTAACTAGAATTATTACTGGCCATTGAATAATATTTCAGTCTAATTTGCATTTCAACTCATGCTAAAACCCATCCACTTGTACTTTGGAGGTTACATATGTGTCCCTCTCCATTTCTTTTCTTTATTATTAATAAAATTTTGGGATAGCATCCCAACCCCATGTACGAGGATTTGCCAAAAAAAACTCATACTAAAACTCTTAATATTATTATTCAAAAATTAAAAAATAATGATTTAAAATCATAATATTAGGGACTAAAAGTGCAAAGTCAATATTGCTAGCTAATGGCAATGTGATGTTGACCATTGTCATTGTTCATTTCTGTTGATTTTCTAAATCTACCTAAAATCACAAACTTTAGGAACAAGATTTGTTTTGACTAAAACATTGAGGACCAATATGGCATATAGGCTAAACATTGGTGACCAACCTGCAATTCTCCCTAAGTTGCAAAGAAAGTGGATTCCAACATAAAAAATATAATAACTATTGGAGAAATTCTAGGAAAAGAATTAATTGTATAACTTAAATGGATTAGTATGAGTAATATGTTAAAATATTGAATACAAAATGATAGAAAAATGAATATTGTTTAAATTTTAAAATCATTAACAAATTATCAATCCAACTAATAAAAATAAAGAACATGATTGGTGAAAATTAAGAGTGAGAGAGAAAACTGTAGGTTGATTGATGCAAAAAAATCAAGGGATGTTTAATCAATATAAAAATATACAAAGTAAGGAATATGTGGATCTATTGAAGTTAACTAAAGATAAGAAAATATAGAATGGTGTGAAAAAAAAAAGAATTTATCCAAATTTAAGTAATACTAATACATAATCAAGCCAAATAATAAAAATAGAGAAATGCAATAGGTCGAGTGATAAAAGAATCAAGTAAGGCATAATTCTGATGTACTGAGCAAATTGTTTCTACTAGGAACCATTCCTTGCCTTATTCAATAAATTAGTTAAATGCACACAAAGTAGGAAAACAATAGATTGATTACATTTTTCCATACTTTGCAAGGCAAAAAAGGAATGAAATTAATTGTAACTAAAAATTAAAAAAAAAACACCAATATGATATTTGTCCACATTGAGCCAAGAGTCACTTGGCAAAATATGAAAGTGTCCAATTCACCAATTGAACAAAACAGGAATTGCACTTTTTTTTTGTTATTATAATGAGTTGATGTATTTTGGCATACACAAACAAAAGTACCCAAAATATTACACCAATGTTAAGCTAGTGTACAGGAGACAAATATTTCGCATTTACGTGGGTATGAGTTCAAATTTTCTCACTATATAAATTGGAAAGCAAACATCTTGGGCAATTTTCTTTTCAAAAGTTTGGCTAAGAAATGATAAGAATTTTTGGAGCCAAGGCTAATTTCATTAATTCATTTCAGTCATGCTTCTTAATCATTTTAATACATAAAAGAATTACATAAATACATGAGATAATATTCTTTTAGAATAGATTCTTTAGTTGTACTACATAGATTTTGGCTCATTAAAATACTGTGAGAGAAACTAAATAGATCACTTGTCAACTAACTCATTAATAACACTTCAAATTACTAGCTAATTAAATAATTAATTTAGCATATCATTCAATGTTTCCTTCTCAATGGTTTTTTCTTTGGACTACAAGTATCTCCAAAACATAGTAAGACTTTTCTCTTTGAAGTGCCTTGGTGAAGATATCAACAACTTCACAATTGGAAAATTTCAACTCAACTTCATTAGCTTCAATTGGATCTCAAATGGATTAGTGCTTGACAATAAAGTGGGAAATTCTATTATGATAAATTGGATTCTTGCAAAAATCAATGGTAAATTAATTACTACAAAATATCATAATAGCCCAAATTGCTTTTCATATCATCAAAACAACTACCCTGCTCACTGCTACAAAAATTATACAAATTGGTACTAACACTTTTGCTGAATTTTACTCCAGAATTCAGTGTTCCTTTGATATATTTTAATGCTCTCTTAGTTGCTAGAAAATGTAAATGACAAAGTCTGTGCATAAACATTAATAATAAGATTGAAGCATACATAATGCTCAGTCTTGTAATTATAAGGTGAAATGAATTTCCCACCAAACTTCTATACAAAGTAAAAATGAGCTTCTCCTTTCTCCATCTCGTTTAAGAAACTTTTCATTAACAACAAGTGGCATATCCCAAGCATTGCAACCAAATATGCCAACTTGTCAAGAATGCCTTCAACATATTTATTTTGATAGATAAAAGCTCGACCATCTTAAGAAATAGGCCCTTGCCAATGGAGAGATACTAGATGAGCAACCTAGGATAGTGATGCTAAGCATTTTGCTTCTTTAAGAGGCGAAGAGCAATAAAAAGCTATATAAAAAGGTAATGCTATGTAGAGGCTGCTCTTAGAGTTCAAGGAGAGAATCAGGCTAGTCCTTTTGCTAGTAATGCAAAGACAAAGAAACAAAAGAAAGATAGGCATGATTCCATGAAATAAGTCATGGCTAAGCTCTTACCTGTGGAAAAGAAATGAAAGGATCTCATGTACAAATGTGGAAATAAATCAGTTCATCCAGGGCATTGAAGAGCAATTGGATTTCTCTAATCCATCTTGCCATATCACTAGGTGTTGAGGCTTGCATTCTTTCCTTATCATCTTTTCTATTTCATGTTATTTTTATGTCTTTCTTAGTATCTTTAGCATGCTTTTAAGTACATATGCTATGCTAATGCTTTCAATATTTCAAGATTGTTCTATTTTTCTTGACTTTTGAAATTGGTTTGAGAGGATGAAAGCTCGCACCAATTTCTTAGCCATATTAATCATTCATGTGTTATAAACCAATGGGAGTATTGCTTTACTTTTTCGATCTTACTCCTCTTAAATTGAGGACAATACCCATTTAAGTATAGGGGAGTTAGATGGTGTGTTAATACTTTGATGATGCTCTCTTTGTTATTTGTGTTAGTCATTGTGTTGCAATTATGTTATACTGCTTAAGATTTGAAGGATGATGTTATACTTTTAATTTAGAAGTTTAACTAAAACAAGGCAATTGATAAGGTATTAATTATAGTAATTTGATGTGTGAATTAAACCTAATTGTGTTGTTTGTGCTTAATTTGAATGGAAACTACCTACTTCGAGTGTATGTTGATTTTGTAAGAAAAACACAAGATTGAGTAGGAAATGGATTGAAAATATGACATAAACATGAAAGATCTGAGGAAGTCTAACAGTAGTGATTGCATCAGACTTACAACTCCACTTATACTAAGAAAAGAAAGTAGGAAAAGTTAGAGCTATGTCTGGCGCCACGTTAGGATGTCCTCAGGAGAGTGAACTAAAATTGTTTTAAAGCAAATTTGGACCCAGACTTTGGGCCACACTTCATCAGAATTCTACTTAAACATGATTTTTTTGTTGCATTTCAAAACTTAATCCTAACATTCTTGGACTACAACTTGAAAGGGCTATAAATAGGAGTTATTTAGGCTGTTTTGAGAGTTAGAAAAGAATAGCATAGATTTAGTTCATCTTTTATAACTTGTTCTTGAGAGATTGAGATCAAGAGATGTGCAAGCAAGAATCAAGAAAAAATCAACATGAGAACTAGATCATTCAAGACCAAGATGTTTTTCTTATATTATTCTTCAATATTGTGTTTGTTGCTTGAATTCTTGGGTTTATCAATGGTTTTATCTATGTCTATATTGAACTAATTTTGTTTCTAATGTTACTGTTTTGTAAAAGAGTATTAGTTATTTATCCAAATTAGATTCTTGACATTTTCCTTGATTTATCTGTCTTGATTTAACTACATGTTTATATTTGGTCACCATAGATATGCTCTTATGTTTCATATTGAACTAAGAAGGGATAATTGAGCACTAGATAGATAAACATATTTATCATAATTGAGAGAGTAGCTTAGAGTTTGTATGACATAATTGAAATCATCTAAAATCTTAAAGGGTTCAATTAAATACTTGTGATTTCAAGAGAGACATCAGATTTAATTGGGCACAACTTAGATATGTCAAGAGATAAGCTAAAGCACCTTTGTGTGACATTCTTGGCAGGCTAAGAGAATAACTAGCTCATTAATTTAGGTTCTAGATCAAACTTTGAAACCCTAGTCTCTTACCAATTGTTTTCTTAAATTTACTTTATTTGACTTAATTATTCATTTTTATTTCTTAATTAGAGATTAAAACCCTTTGAATTTGAGTTTTATTATTTTTCATAGTAATTAAACTAGAGAAAGTTTACTCATCGTTGTAGACTCGAGTCTTAAAATACTCTAAGTGATTTATTAATACGATCAACTCTGTACGCTTGTAGAATTCATCAATTAGTGGTACCTTGTAAAACTTGAACATTTATGCCCAAATTTTTGCAATATTTGATGAATTCTTGAACTTACTTGAGATTATGAAAAGTGATTCGGTTAATATAGGTAGTAAATTTTGATATTTTTGTGTTAATTGCTTCCTTAGTTCATATGTTGAAGAGGGAAGTGGAATGAAATATAGTTATTGTGTTTGTTGGAATATTGAGAAGTAAAAAAAAAAAAGAAGAAGAAGAAGAAGAAGAAAAAAAGTGAAGAAAGTGAATAAGACCTTATCAACCTACTTTTATGGTCTTGATACTTAGCAATCTAGAGCCTTGATTTAAAAATGTTAACTTTCACAAATCATAAGAAGTAGAGAAGTCAAAGTTTGGGACTTGTTGAATAACTAAGGATAACCATCCAAAAATGTTCATCTTCATATCAAAAAATAAGTATTTCAATCAAGAAAACGTTAACATAATGACGTGAGTTAGTGAACTCTCCTACTTGGATAGATTTTGTTTTTAGTAAGTCAGATGCTATGTAAATTTTGTTGCTTATATTGACTATATTACTAAGCTAGGTTAAATTGGAAATTATGGATATAGTTATACTTGCATAAATTGAGTATAATTAACTCTCCTTTGTTTAGTACCATTAATATTTAGTTAAGCTATTAAGTTGAACTATAATGCCAAGCCTCCCATCTTGAGTATTATGTGTTTGTTTCCTTGTATATAAGAACTCATTTGAATTATTAAGGACAAATAGTAGTTCAATGGTAGAGGACTTAATATGTGGTAGTTTTGTGACCAAATCAATGGCCAAAATACATAAGCACGACCAGCAATCCAAACAGGTTGAAACCGCCTTTAGTTGTGAATAATTTGTAACTAGGATTTTTGTTTTCCATTCCATTTCCAATTCTGTAACATTATAAAAAGAATAAATTAAGGACGATAATTTAGAGCCTTTGTTTTAGTGCTTTTAGAAGCAGTTTTAGTTGAAGAATAAGTACTTTGTATTTCTTTTAAAGTTGTGTGCAAGGATTGCTAGGAAAAAGTATGGCGCTCTATACCAATTCTTAGAATAATAGTTTCTCATATTTTTCTATTTCCTTTTATTAATGAATTTTATGACTTTTATAATTCTTTTTATGCCTTTAAATTATATTATGAGTAAAGGTGAAATCAGTTAGAGCAAATCTCCTTTTTTGGTCTTTCAACTTTTTTACTAATCCAACTATGGTCCTCTATCTTTAAAATAGGATATAGTAGTCCTCCAACTAATATTATTGGGCCAATCTGGTCTCTAAATGGCGGAGTAGATACCGAATTAAAATTTAACTACCTTCGAAGAATAATTTGGAGGGTATTTACGTCTATGCTAGACCAAAAAATGGCAAAAGTACCAAAAATCAACAAAAGTAGGCGAATAAGGATTGAATGGCTTTGTCTTCAACCTCTGGACCAAAAAAATTTCCAAACTCCAAGAGTGAATGCTCAATTCGGCCCAGCCTTTAGTCATATCAATCTTTATTGTGTTCATCAATTGAAAATTAATTCCACAAAAGGTGGAGACAAAGGGTTTAGGTGAAGAAATTGTTGGCCTTTTTCTTTGTCTAGGGTTCATCCCCTTTGTCACCTCTTTTCATACGAAAAGCCATTCGATTCTCTTTTGCCAATTTTTATTGATCTTTTGGTGTTTTTGTCTATTTTTTGGTCTTGTCAATGGTCAGTTGGAGTGGAGAGAAGCAAATACCCTCCTATTTGTCCTTTGATGGTAGTTAAATTTTAATTCAGTGTCTGTTCCATTGCATCGGGACCAAATTGGCCCAAAATATTAGTTGGAGGACTACTATGTCCCATTTTAAAGATGGAGGACCATATCTGGATTAGCCAAAAACTTGGAGGACTGAACAGGGGATTTTCTCAATCAGATATTCTTAGTTAATAATCTTTATTACTTGATTACTATATCTCATTCATAGTATTTTATACCTTTGAATTTTATATATCTTTGCAATTAAAGCCATTAATTATAGATATGTAAGGTACTAATTAACAAATTCAAAAAGTTGATTTCTACTAGTTGACAAAATATGATAGATAAATATGTGTTTGGTGTATTTTTGTGTGGTTATTTATGTGTGGTTTAGAGTGTTTTTATGTTAGTTTTAACTAAATGAAGCTATATGTACTTGTTTTTAATATTAAGATGTTTAGATTGTGAAACTTGTGATTATATAGTCTAATTTGCAAAAACTTCATGATTATTATAGGTTTAGAAGATCAAACATCAAATTGGATTGAGTTGGCAATTTTTTTCATGATTTAAATTAAGTTTAAGGATGATTTGATGAACTCGAGAAATCATAAGTGGAATAGAATGAGATGCGTGCGACAATTGGATAGAAGAAAAATCTAGCCAAGGAGGATCACTAGATCCGTCCAAGGATCTACTCCAATTAAGGGCAGATTCATGCCACCAATCCATGTCAGAATGCATGAAAATCTAGGGCAACCAGATTCGACCCCGCATCATGAGGAAAAGCATGAGATCTGTGTTGGGGATCTAGGTTACAAGCAAAAATAGACATAAGGCAATTGGATTCGATGCTAGATCCAAACCAAGCAGAATCAGATCCACGTCAGAGACGAAACTGGCAAAATAGAGCAAAGGATTTGTGCCCTACCGATATTGATCCAGTTGCAGATCTAGCCGTAGATCCTTAAGGCAATCAAGTGGCAATTAGGATTTTTCTTCACATTTTCATGACAATCCTTCACATATTTTGGTCTTTCTATGAATATCCTTTCATGGCAGCAAGTGAATAGGAGAGAAAGCACCACATAGTTTCAATTTTCTCTTTATTTTCTTAGTTTTCTCAAGATTAGGTTTGTTTGTATTTTGTGCTCAACTAAAGTGTGATGAAGATTGAGAATTGAAGAAAAGGAATTGGAACCTCATTCATGACAGGATTGATTCATTTCTCAAGTTTTTATCTCTTGTATTTGAATTCAGTGCTTAGTTATAATAAAAAATTTATTTTTCTTCGTAAGTTTTATTCCTTGAGATTGAATTAGTTAGCTTTGTTTGTTATGTGATATTTCCTAGATTATTTGAATTCATACTTTGTGCAAGTTATTTACTTCTTTGGACATAACAGCCATGACTAACCGATGGTTGAATGAATAAGCTTTGTGTAGGTTATTAATTGTTGTTACCTTAAGGCATTCAATGGTGAACCAGAATTTGTCGAATATTAGTTTGTAAAAGTGCCAAACGTTGGGATTTCACTCATAAAAATAAAGATGCACTTTTGTAGCTTCACTAAAGTAATTTCACCAACCTAATGAACTTATAGCTAATTATATTACCACAAAAGTATATATAAATTAATTGTAAGTATAATGGGTAGACTAGTGAAAACAGGTATCATATACATTAGGAAATTGTACCATTGTTTAGCCAAAGTTGTGAGACTCAATGAATTGGTAAATACATTAGTAAAGATAGTCAAAAATTCCATCCCTAGATAGCATTTATTTTAGTTGATTTTCCTTCATTTATATGTTTTCATTATGTTTTCTATTTCTTATATTCGGTTAGTCTACATAATAGAAAAGTTCACAAACATTGGTAGTTTATCATCTTTCTTATGGCATCGATGCTTGAATCTTCTCTATACTTGTACACAAACTGTGCACTTGCAATGGTGAAGTTTGAGTCTAATTAAAGCTTCCTTATTGTGTTAATCACCAAAGTAAAGAGACATATAAAGTTTTTTGCATAATCTTATGATTTTAATGACTCCTTGACTTATCTTTAATCATGAAATTAGATTTAGGTTTGTCTTCGAGCTAAATTAATGTATTGCAAAAGCAGGTATTGTAAACTAATGTGTTAAGTCCTTAATTATGCATATTATTTATGGATATTTTTCCCCTAATTATGGCCTAAATATTGCGTTAATTGCTTGATTCTACTTATATTTGGTTTTCAACCATGATTTAGGTCATTGGAGTTAAATTGGGAATTAAAAGGTGCAATTGAATGGAAATTCCAGAAGACAATCCCAGATAAGGCGCGGGTACGCTGTGTGTTGATTTGAAGGTTGCCTTTTTGGAGAAGTGAACCATTTTTCCATGGAAGACAATTGCTGAATATTTGGAAACAATGATTTCATTTACTTTTGGGAATTGGTCAAAGACTCCTTTTAATTAGGAATATTTGTAATTGGTTTCCATATTTTATTTTGTTATGGTGATTTAGCAAGTTAGATTCCAATTAGGATTCAAACTCTTTGGAGTCCTAATTTGGAAGGGAGATTAATAGCTTTATATTCGCTAGCTTTAGGAGACAAAAAAGGGAGAGTTTTTCGTAGGTTATTATTCTTAGTTTTTAGGGTGATTAGTCACGCGGGACGGCTCCAAGGATTGCTTGGCTGCCTAACCTTGGCTATTCGTTAGTTTTGAAGCTTATTTTCGTTCCTTTCTTTTCTTCCTTTTGTCATTCTTAATTGAAGCTTCCAAAAACGTCTTTTGGTGGTGATTCTCAATGAAGAGTGGCTAATTTCTTCGTCTAGTTGAAGGCTAATCGAGCCTTGGTTCATCAACTTTGTGAGACTTGTTTGAATTATTTTTATTTCATTTATTTACAAGTATTTGAATATTTTCTGATGTTCACGTTTATGATTATTTCTTGCAATTAAATACCTGATCACTATTTATTTGTGGGGATAATCTACTGTCATCTAGAACGCCAAATACGTAATCGTTTGGAAGGTTTTAGTATTTGTGACAATTGACGTAATTCAGTAGTACAAGAAACTTTTGGGTTATTGTCATGGGAATATTCAATCTGGCTTAAATGAACCGAGCTTATGTGTTTGTTGGTTAGAATTGGTGGCTAATCTAATTGTTAATGCCGTGGGCTAAATCCTAAGAGCTTGTTTAGGGTTGTCTACCGCAAGAGAAGTAGTTACAGATCTTATCGTGGCTATCGACACAGTAAGGATTGGCAGGTTGTCAGAGCTTGTTGACAACCATAACCAATTTATTTGTAAGTAATTGAATGCAATTTCGTGTCAGTGATCAAGTTGATGAAACCAAAGTGAGATTAGGCCTTTGACTAGATCTTGTTATTGATTGATTTATTTTCATATTTGATTCCTGTGATACTGTTTATTTTAATTGAAATTTTGTGGTGTCATTTATTTTTATTGGGTTTTATTAATTAGGAACTATTCGAACTCCCTCCCCCCATTTATTTTATTTCATAGAAAATAATTCTTCCAGTTCCGTGAGGAGACGACCCTACTTGCCACTTACACAAATTAATTAATTTCTGGTAAATTCGTATATCGGATAAAGTAAACTCCTTGGAATCAGGGTGAAGCTAGTAACCCATTGCACATCCGGAGTCACTGCTCCAGTACTAGAATTAATTCGGGAATATTTCAGTAGGCGCTAGGTTTTATTTATTTTGTGCGGCTCGACACTGCCAAATTTTGGCGCCGTGTCGGGAACTGGTGCCTTGATTGATTTATTTTCTGTGAAAATTTGTTTTTACTTTATTTTTAATTTTTATTTTATACTGTTGCCAGTTTATGCCCCGATCTTCTCGTACAGGTAATCTATTGTACGATCCTGAGATAGAGAAGACAGCCCGTGCATTGAGAAAAGAAACAAGGCAACAATCAGAGGAATCATCTTCCTCTCCTGGACTTAAAATAGCAGTAGATCTTGCTGAATATTTTTGTGAACCAGAAAGGGAGATTGAGACCATGGCTAACGAGAGGACCCTGAGAGAACTTGCTGCACCGGATTTAAATCAACAGCCTTTATGCATAACATATCCTACTTTAGAGGCTGCATTTGAGTTAAAATCTGGATTGATACACTTATTGCCTTCTTTTCATGGACTTCCAGGTGAAGATCCTCATAAGCACCTCAAGGAGTTCCACGTGGTCTGTTCGACAATGAAGCCTCAAGGAATCATGGAGGAGCAAATAAAATTGAGAGCCTTTCCATTCTCCTTAAATGATAAAGCTAAAGATTGGCTCTATTATTTGCCTTCAGGATCAATCACCACGTGGGCTGAAATGAGACATCAGTTTTTAGAGAAATTCTTTCCAGCTTCCCGAGCTGCAAGCATAAGGAAGGACATCTGTGGAATAAGACAGTTCAATGGAGAGACACTGCACGAATATTGGGAGAGATTCAAGCAATTATGTGCCAGTTGTCCTCATCACCAAATTTCAGACCAACTCCTCATCCAGTACTTTTATGAGGGACTCACTCC
This sequence comes from Gardenia jasminoides, assembly GCA_013103745.1. Lineage (NCBI taxonomy): Eukaryota > Viridiplantae > Streptophyta > Magnoliopsida > Gentianales > Rubiaceae > Gardenia > Gardenia jasminoides. Next base: position 38,493,955 of record CM023103.1, read on the forward strand.
ATCAGATAGAAGGTTAATAGATGCTGCTAGTGGAGGTGCATTAGTGAATAAAACTCCAACTGAAGCAAGGAATCTCATTGCAAGCATGGCTGCCAATGCCCAACAATTTGGAGAAAGACAGGATCATACATCCCGTCGAGTCAATGAGGTAAATACATTTTCACTTGATCACAAATTAGATTCTCTAACATCTTTGCTGGAGAAATGGGTTGTAGGTCAAGTACAACAAGTGAAGACATGTGGCATCTGTTATAATTATGGGCATGCAACTGACATGTGCCCCACTCTCCAAGAGGAATCAAATGAGCATGCCAATGCAATTGGAGGATTTCCTGGACCACCTCAGAGGCGGTATGATCCTTACTCAAACAATTACAATCCAGGGTGGAAGGATCATCCAAACTTTAGCTATGCAACAAGACCTCCAGGATTTCAACCTCAGCAATATCAACCTAGACCTCCTATGAAACAACAACAATTGGCTCCTAAGCAAGGTAATTCTCTTGAGGAAATTGTTAAATCTTTAGCTACTAACATGCAACAATTTCAACAAGAGACAAGAGCTAGCATTCAAAATTTGGAGAATCAAATGAGTCAGTTGGCTTCCACAGTCAGTCGTTTGGAATCTCAGAATTCGGGCAAACTACCTTCACAGACTATCATTAACCCTAAACAAAATGCTTGTGCCATCACATTAAGGAGTGGAAAAGAATTGCCAGAGCCTGGCAAGAGGAAATCTGAGCAAGCAATCGAGGAAGAAATTCAAAAAGAGGAAGGGGTGACTCAATCTAAAGTTGCACAACCACAAAAGACGGAAGATGAGCCCTACATTATGATTACGCCTCCACCTCCATTTCCTAGTCGCCTAGCCAAGGCCAAGAAAGAGAAGCAGGAGAAGGAGATTCTAGAAACCTTCCGTAAGGTTGCGGTAAATATCCCTCTCCTTGATGCAATTAAGCAAATTCCTCGTTATGCTAAATTTTTGAAAGAATTATGCACTACTAAGAAAAAGTTGAAAGGTTATGAAAAAGTGCATATGGGAGAAAATGTGTCAGCAGTTAAAAAAACTCCTCCTAAATGTCGACCCGTGTATGTTTATGTTCCTTGCATGATAGGAAATGTTAAGATTGAAAAAGCTATGTTGGATTTGGGTGCTTCCGTCAATGTTATGCCTCGTTCTATTTATAATTTGATGAATTTTGGGCCTTTAAAGGAGACATGTGTAATAATTCAACTAGCTGATAGATCAAATGCATACCCTGATGGTGTTTTGGAGGATATTTTTGTTCAAATTGAGGGATTAGTTTTCCCTGCTGATTTTTATGTGCTTGATATGGATGACAAGAATTCTCCGAATTCATCACCTATTTTATTAGGGAGACCATTTATGAGTACTGCCCAAACTAAAATTGATGTTAATAAGGGTACACTCACGATGGAATTTGATGGAGAAATTGTCCATTTTAATATTTTTTATACAAAGAAACATTCTAGTGAGTCTCATTTTATGTGTGTTATCAATGTAATTAACCCTAATGTGCAAGAGACATTTGAGTTGAATGACAGGGGGAATTTAGAAGTGATGGTGGCCCAACATCGTGAGCAAATAAGTGCAGACTTCAAATCATTATGCGCTCACTTGAGATCATTCCTGAGTCAAAAGAGCTCCACAGTTCATAAGTGTAAAGACTACTCTATCTATGAAGGCTATCAGGAGCATATGAAGCAAGCAATGCAAAGAATTGAAAATTTTCATCCTCCTTGAGCCAATGATGCTTTTTGGTCTAGCCAAAGACGTTAAAGAAAGGCGCTACTTGGGAGGCAACCCAAGAATTTTAATTTTTCATTACTTCTTGTTGTTAAATTTTGATTTTTTCCGTATTTCATGTTTTTACTTTTTGTATTACGTCATTTTCTGAGTTTAACGAAAAATTTTGTGTTTGTAGGCCTTGGGTATGTGTGCCAAAACATTGCTCAAAGTGGAGTTTTTCGTTTAGCTTGATTAGAAGACTTTCCCCAATAAGGCGTGCCCGCGCCTTAAGGAGGAAAGGCTTCTGATCTCAATTTCGTTTACAAAATCCATTTGATCAGAAGACTTCAAGGGTTAGGCGTTACTACGCCTTAAGGTGAGTCTTCTGCTTCTAAAAAAAAAAAAAAGAACGGATGGATAGAAGACTTCCTTGGTTAAAGCGTTGCCTTACCAAAAAAAAAAAAAAAAAAACGACGATGTATTAGGCAGAAGACTTCCTTGGTTTAAGGCGTCTTGTCTTAACCAAGGAAGGCTCAGGTCCTGAAAAAAAAATTTTTCCGATATTGGTCCAAAGCCCTACTTTCTTTCTTCCTTTTCCTTTTTGGTTTTTCTTTCTTTTTCTCCTCTCTTTTCTTTTCTTCTTCCCTGTTCCCCGCTTCATCCACCTCCCCTGTTTTCCTTTTCTTTTTCTTCCTTTTCTTCCTTCCCCACGCTACACGATCACCAGACCTCCTCCTCATTGCTGCAACTGCCGTTCTTCTGTTGGCTCAAGCCTTTCCAGCCCTAGCTTTGCTATTCAGGGAAGTCCTCCATCTTTCTCTTGTTTGAATACATTGAGGACAATGTAGTGTTTAGATGTGGGGGAGGAATATTTTGGCTTTGATGGCTTTAATGATAATTTTTCCTAGTTTCTTCAAAGTTTCAGTTTTTTGTTTGTTTTTATGCATTTTCAATTCTAGTTTGCTTGTTTGTGTTCTTTTTGTTTTTCCTTCTATGCTTATGTTGTGCAGATGCAATTAGGAGTAGTGTAATGTCATTAGCATGAAGATTCTATTTACTTGCAATTGATTTGAAAAAGGGATGTTCTTGACATGACATATAGCCAATTGTGAGTTTTTGAGATTAAATATCTCATTATTCAGCTTTTATTTTTCATCCTTTGTGAGTGTAATTATCACACGTAGTTAGTTCATTCTAGAACTTGCTATGATATACATGTCGAGGCCACATTATTGGATTTGATGCATGAAAATGATAAGGGCAATTAGGTTTAACCCTTTTAGCTTTCTAAAACCTAACCTAATTATGTTTTCCCCTAATTGACCAAGTTTGGACCTTAAACCTTTTTCTTTGTTTGACAACACATTTTTATCACCCTTTAACCTTTTTCTTCTAAACCTTTTGTTTGAACCCAACGTCAAAGGGATGCCTCAATATTCTTTTGCATGAGGAAATCACGAGTCAAGGAAGCTGATTATATCTGTAGCCAGCAAGTGCTTTTATGTTCGTATGTTATCAGTGTCTTGTTGCAAAGAAAAAAAGAAACAAAAAAGAAACAAAAAGAAACAAAAAAATCCCAAAAAGAAAAAAATGATGAAAAGAAAAAAAAAAAAGAAAAGGTATGAAGCACTCTTATAAATAAGTGCCATGAAAGTGGGATTAATCCCTATGTTATGTAAGCACTCGCTATGCTTAGGAATTTGTTATCAAGCTTAAGAGCTAAATATGTGAATGAAGATGATATTTCAATTCATGCAAGGGATGATTAGGTATTCTCTTTGATGTTTATAAACCTAAATTACCTTTTGTCTAACCTTTACCCTAAGCCCCATTACAACCCTTGTTAAAGACCCTTTGATTCTTACATTTGAATTCATATTCAGTGGTGGAGATGTGATAGATTATCAAGTTTATGGCAATGACTTTCTATGGTGTTGATTTGAGTGAACATGTCCCCATTAAACATCTTGAGTGTTGAGAGCATATACTACTATCCATGTGAGGATTGCCAAGTCTTGAACATCCTGATTTTGACGAGATTGTTAAGGAAATGTAGAGTATTTGTGTTGTGATATTATGCTATTTCATATTTGTCATCTTGATTTTGAGTTTTGGATTAGTAAATGCTTGAGGGCAAGCATTGTCTAGGTGTGGGGGAATTTGTTAAGTCCTTAATTATGCATATTATTTATGGATATTTTCCCCCTAATTATGGCCTAAATATTGCGTTAATTGCTTGATTCTACTTATATTTGGTTTTCAACCATGATTTAGGTCATTGGAGTTAAATTGGGAATTAAAAGGTGCAATTGAATGGAAATTCCAGAAGACAATCCCAGATAAGGCGCGGGTACGCTGTGTGTTGATTTGAAGGTTGCCTTTTTGGAGAAGTGAACCATTTTTCCATGGAAGACAATTGCTGAATATTTGGAAACAAGGATTTCATTTACTTTTGGGAATTGGTCAAAGACTCCTTTTAATTAGGAATATTTGTAATTGGTTTCCATATTTTATTTTGTTATGGTGATTTAGCAAGTTAGATTCCAATTAGGATTCAAACTCTTTGGAGTCCTAATTTGGAAGGGAGATTAATAGCTTTATATTCGCTAGCTTTAGGAGACAAAAAAGGGAGAGTTTTTCGTAGGTTATTATTCTTAGTTTTTAGGGTGATTAGTCACGCGGGACGGCTCCAAGGATTGCTTGGCTGCCTAACCTTGGCTATTCGTTAGTTTTGAAGCTTATTTTCGCTCTTTCTTTTCTTCCTTTTGTCATTCTTAATTGAAACTTCCAAAAACGTCTTTTGGTGGTGATTCTCAATGAAGAGTGGCTAATTTCTTCGTCTAGTTGAAGGCTAATCGAGCCTTGGTTCATCAACTTTGTGAGACTTGTTTGAATTATTTTTATTTCATTTATTTACAAGTATTTGAATATTTTCTGATGTTCACGTTTATGATTATTTCTTGCAATTAAATACCTGATCACTATTTATTTGTGGGGATAATCTACTGTCATCTAGAACGCCAAATGTAATCGCTTTGAAGGTTTTAGTATTTGTGACAATTGACGTAATTCAGTAGTACAAGAAACTTTTGGGTTATTGTCATGGGAATATTCAATCTGGTTTAAATGAACCGAGCTTATGTGTTTGTTGGTTAGAATTGGTGGCTAATCTAATTGTTAATGCTGTCGGTGGGCTAAATCCTAAGAGCTTGTTTAGGGTTGTCTACTGGCAAGAGAAGTAGTTACAGATCTTATCGTGGCTATCGACACAGTAAGGATTGGCAGGTTGTCAGAGCTTGTTGACAACCATAACCAATTTATTTGTAAGTAATTGAATGCAATTTCGTGTCAGTGATCAAGTTGATGAAACCAAAGTGAGATTAGGCCTTTGACTAGATCTTGTTATTGATTGATTTATTTTCATATTTGATTCCTGTGATACTGTTTATTTTAATTGAAATTTTGTGGTGTCATTTATTTTTATTGGGTTTTATTAATTAGGAACTATTCGAACTCCCTCCCCCCATTTATTTTATTTCATAGAAAATAATTCTTCCAGTTCCGTGAGGAGACGACCCTACTTGCCACTTACACAAATTAATTAATTTCTCGGGGTAAATTCTGGTATATCGGATAAAGTAAACTCCTTGGAATCAGGGTGAAGCTAGTAACCCATTGCACATCCGGAGTCACTGCTCCAGTACTAGAATTAATTCGGGAATATTTCTATAGGCAGTTAGGTTTTATTTATTTTTGTGCAGGCTCGACACCTGTCAAATTTTGAACTAATGCGATCGACCATAGTTTTGCATTAGCTCGCATTAGTGAAAATTAATTAACCAATACAATATTATTGACTAAGTTAATTGAGGAACTCACAAACCTAAAACTAATTAGAACTTGATAAATTTCTATTAAGTTTGCTCTTGCTAAATTTTAATTTTTTTTAAAGTAGTTTACTTATTGAAGTTTCTCTAAATAATGGTGATAAATCAATGTCTAAATAATTTCAATTTTTGTACTTATGATAAGTACCATATTTGTGACAAGTTTGGTGGCCATTACATGAGTTTTTGATCGCTTAAAAATCAAGTCTTGAAGTTGATATTGATCTAGAAGTTAATGTTTAAGTTTGAAAATTAATGTTAGAACTTTTGTTCCTTTTTACTTCTTTATTTTGATTGTCTTTCTAGGAAAAAAGGACAAGAGAATTGAAGGAAATTTGGTTGCCAAAATTGATGAAAAGCAAGAAGCATGGAAGTATAAAAGAAAAGTGCTGCAAAACAGGGGAAGAGAAACTAGCCTTGTTCATGCTAGCTTCATCCCCAATATGTGATCAGAAGGATTTTGAAAAATTGGGATCAAGAACTTTTCTCAAAACCAGCCTTAATGCTGGCCTTGTTTTGGCCAGTTTCTTCCCCGATTTTGCTAGCTAAAAATTTTAACTAAAAGATATGCAACTTGATCAACTTGCTTCTTGAAGATTTATTTGTCTATGTAGTTGAAGGTTGGACAAGACACTTTGTGGGCTGGAAAGAAAGCTTCAAACATCAACTTGGAACACTCTTTGTCACTTCATTCTTGCAAGATTCTATTGAAGCCACAAAATTGGGCTTCTGAAGATTACTTTTGGAGCATGCTCACATTGAAAGACACAAGAAGAGGCTTGGAATTTTCTCTATAAATAAGGGATTGTGTCTTTCATTTTAAGAGCTTTTGGAGAGTGCAAGAACACACCAAAAATGTAACTCTTATATTTTCTTAGTTTTAGGTTAGTAAAGTATAATTTAGGTTGTAATGTGTATCATCCACTCTTGTATATTTACTAGACTAGAATGAAGATAAAGATGAAGAAGAAGGGGCGGAAGCTCATATGACAAGTGTTCTATCTTCTCCAACTCTTTATCTTTTGCATTGGATTCCCATGTGTGTTTCATATGCAAGTTTTGGATTTGTATTTAATTGTGTATTTCTAAAGTTTTATACTTTGGGTTTTTGTTTGAACTTTCTATAATAAGTTTGTGTTAGTTTATTAGCTATTTGAAGATAGTACGTTTAGCAAGTTATTTGATCCTTTTATTCACCTAATCATGATTAACTAGCCATTAATTGTGATAATCTCAAGTTGTTAGATTTGCTATGAAAATTAGAATTTGAAACTAATTCATGAAAGTACTAGATCTAGGTAGTACACTCACAAGAATAGAGGTGCATCTTTCTAACTTTAGTAGCTTGTACTATGTAATTTGATAAAGGAAATGTACATGTAGTTAATTTCATAACCACAAGAATATGTATAATTTAGCTACAAGTATAGATGATGCACTATGAGAGTGGGTTTCATATGCATTTTAAAAATTTCGTCATAACTAGTCAAAATAATAGTGTTCAATGATTCCAAAATTATACTTGTATGAGTAGTTAGGGATACCATAACCTAAGGAGCTTTTGTTTGCTATTTTCTTGATACTTTAGCATAGTTTTATTTTTTTTAATTTGTTAATCATCTAAATAATAGAGAAACTTTAGTAATGCTGGTAGTTGTTTGTTCTTCCCAATGGGTTGGATCCTTAATAACCTATACTCAATTACAACCTGTGTACTTATAGAAAATCACAAGTGGGGTATTTAGGAATTTTTAAATGTAAAACTTGCCAGTGGATTGAGTTTCATTTTGTATGCAGACCCTGTGCGTGTCCCTTAACTTTTTTTTTTTTCCTTCTCTTGTGGATCCACACCTGAATTTCCTATAAGGGAACAAAATGTACACTTGCATTTGAGGATGATCGATGTCTGTATAAATTTGAGAAGGGGTTTTTAAATTCCACCTCTTAAGGAGCTCCCAACTTCCTGTCCTTTTCTCTTAAAATTTTCATCTATTTTAATTAGATAAAACCATATTAATTGCTTCCATTACATACTTACTATGTACATCTATCAATTAGCACCATTTTCTAAAATCGAAACCTTTTAAAACATCTAACATGCTAGCACAATTTTGAAAACCTGCCAAATTTATACATGATTATAATTGAAAAGGATATAAGCTACTATATTGAAAAAAGAAAGAACAACATTTTAAATCCTTCAATTTTGACAAGAACACAATTAGAACAATCGATTACCAAAATTATAAGGAGTATCAATTTTGAGAAGGAAACACCATTAATATTCCAATCCTTCTTTTGGTAAACCTAACATATATAAATATGTAAACACTGTCTAACATAAAGTGCAACATGAAAAACTACAACATTTATAAACTTTAATTAAAAGGAGTAACCGACAATAGTCCAAATCATTTAAATTGAAAGAATTTAACAACAAATATAAAAAAAAATTGAATAGAAATAACAATACGTTAATCTTTCAATTTAGGCACATGAACTAAAGTATGTATATTCAACCCAAAATATAATATAAAAGTTAGTTATCCAATAATTCAAATAAAGAATCACAATGTAAACAAAATACAATAAAACTTTTATTCTTACCTGAGCATTAGGACATACCAAGCAAGTTTCTTTCTTTTTCTCGAGATCTCTACTACAAACAAATATACATATCTCTTCTCCTAATTTTTAAATCTCATTTTTTTATGTATATGTCTTTCAATGGAAAATAAGAAAATAACAAACATACACTTGACTTTTACCTTTATATTATCATGCAATCTACACTATGAGAAAAAAGTGGTAGAATAAGATCAAAGGAATGATTACACGATATTAGACTTAATTTATAAGCCTTTTCAAGTATCACACTTTTTTAATGACTAAATTCTGAGTTTTTATTCAATATTTTCTTTATGGCAGTAGGTATACTAGAAGGGATGAAAGTGTAGGTGAGAGGTTTTGGGTTCAATAAAAGAAAAAAAAAAAAGGCATACTATAAGAAGAGTCTAAAAGGAAAAAAAAAAAAAAAGATTGTGAGTAGCAAAAAAATGGATTTTGAGTGGCAATATGTACTAATAATTATTTTTTCCTTCTTATTTTCTCTTTCCCCTCCTTTATACACAAATATGAAATACAGTAATGCAACTTTTTGAATGTAAAACTTAGAGATAGTAGTTCTTTTACTTTTTTGGATGCAATATGGACTTGCAATTGAAAAATCAATTTTATTTATTTTATTTTGTTTTGGTTTCATATTATGATAGTTAAAGTTGAGCATGCATCTAAATTGCAAAAATAAAAGGTCATGGTCTTTTTCTAATTCAAAATTTACCTCTTCAATTTTGAGATTTAGGAGGGAGTAAACTTCTTCCTCCAATAATTTATCATCATTAAATTTAAATTTAATATAAGTTTTTTTTTTGCATTACCATTTTATCAATTAAATTTCTTTACACAATATGAGAATGACAACATGTTTACTTAAAAGTTAATCAAATACTAGAGAAGTTAGGACTCTTGGATCGGTGGTAATAATATGTCGGTCACAATTACTTTATAAATATCATAACCATATTAATTTAAAGAATCTTAGTTAAATGTTTAAATTTTTAATATATTTCAATAAAAAGTTTGGATTAATGACGATACGAGTAACTATTACTTCATTTATATTAGATAACCATTAAATATAAAGGATTTTTGGATTGGGTGTATTTTGGAATATTTTGAAATCTTTATTGTAGATTTTGTGTTTTGAAAATTTTATAGATGCAATGTTTTTAAGTTTCTTAGGATGCTTTTAGAAACTACTAGCCTCTCTTTCCTTGGCATACTGGCGAATCACTGCCTCCATCACCTTTCTGATTCTATCCATTTTTTCTCATTCATCATTGTCACTTCTCTCCTATCCTTACTTCTCTCTCCAAATTTGGTTAAGGAAGAGGAGCGAAGAAAGGAGGAATATAGTTGAGGAGGATGAGGACTAGCATGTTAGGGGTTAACGAGAGGGAAAATAGGGAGTATGGAGAAGAGAGATTGACAGCATAGGGGGAATGAGAGACAAAGGATGATAGTGGGAGTAAGATCAGTGGTGGAAGGAAAAAGAGAGGAGAGGAAAGGATCAACAATAGGCTACCAAGGGAAGATGTAGTAGGATGATAGTAGAATGAGAGGGGATGAAAATGTGACTGGGGGTAATAGTAGTGGAGGTTGAAGAAGTGATGAGGTGGTAGAACAGTAATGTGTTGTTTTAAGTATTTTTGGATCTTTAATGTGCTTTTGGGATATTTTTTGAGAGGTTATTGTAGATTTTTGTTTAGAAAAAATATGTTTTATTCTTTACTTTATTTTTACAATATATGAGGTGCAAGAACCAAAAGTTTCTCATGAACATATAAGAGTAAATTGTTAACGTCTGACTATGTAATGTTTTCAAATAAAATGATTTAACATTTTTTCATCATGTTTTAATATTTTTGAGAGATTTTTGTAGATTTTTGCTTAGAAAAAAAATATGTTTTTATTTTTTTACTTTATTTTTACAATATATAAGGTGTAAGCGCGCTGAAAGTTTCTAAAGAGCATAATAGAGTAAACTGTTAATGTCTGACTATGTAATGTTTTTGAATAAAACGTTCTAATACACGGAAATTAGGAATTTGAAACAAACTATATACTTACATTGGTAGATCAAAATTTCATTTACGCATGTTAACTTATTTTTAGCCTCGTGCTTCTTTTCCAAATGTAATCATAAAGCCTATGATAGGAAAACTAATTTAATATTGAAAAATAGATTAACACATTCAAATCTTTTTTTTTCTTTTTGGTGTTTTACTTTGCTTTTATTTATAATAAAATATTTTGATAGAAATGTACACCAAAATTATATATATTTTTTCAACTTTTAATTTTTTCCTTTCATTTTTTTACAAAATGTTATTAGTCCTTTGCTTAAAACGTGTGCATGGGTCAAAATACTAGCAAAATAAACTTCTTAGCATCCCCTTTGATAGTCACTAAAGGAATTTATTTATTGGTCTTTGGGCTGAAACTCAGCTCAAGTAGGAAAGCACGGATTCTTAGCTCACTTAGCTATCCTTTCTCATGACTCTGCAAGTATCCCATCAATTCTTGAAGGCTCATTCAGTAATCATCTATTGTCTGTTTAATTATGGACACAACTGGATCAAATTTTAGAGGTAGACTGACAATAACCTTCTCAACAATTTTTCTATCACTTATTTTTTCACCAAATGCCTCCATTTCATTGACAATTTTGGTGATTTTTGTGGAAGTAGTTTGAATATTTCCAGCCATATTTAAATTTTCAAGTTTTCTTTTAAGAGTTTTAGGAGTAACATTCTGTATCTTGAAAATTCCCCAATAACTCATTTAGTAGAATCTCCCATGCATCTTAGACATGATTTGCTCCTACAATTCTTGAGAAAATATCTTTTATTTACACCTGGCGAACATACGAGAAGCTTTGGCATCCTTTCTTCTATGTCCCAGAAGGGTCTTCAGTCACCGATAAGTATTATCTTCTGTGAGGGCCTCAAAATTTATTACTTTAAATATTGTTATTATTATCGTTAATCTGTTTGATTATTTTTATTGTTGTACTCAATCATATTTTTCAGAAAATTTAAATGGAAATCCGTTTTATTTTTATGTAACTCAATTTTATTTCACACATATTTCCTCGTTAATTTTCAACATCACGTTTACCTTTTAAATTCGCCCTTTTAGCACCAATTAGTGAGAAAATGAGAGAACACGTTTTTCGAGACAGACCTTCGAGCCGAAAGTGAGGGTGAGTAAGGATGATTACTCGTAGGTTTAGAATTTAAACAAGGGACTAGAAGTGAATCATTAAAAGTAAGATTAAGTAAGGTTTTGAAACCCTAAACCTAGTTGGACAAATTTCCCCAAAACTAGGGTTTTAATCTTGCAATTGTTCCGACCATTTAATTTCTCCCAATTCACTTCAAATATCCTTTCTTTCCTCCCGTCAATAGCCGAGCACCCCCTTTTATTTTCTAGCCAAATGAACCATTTCTATTCCCTCCAAATTAAGATTCAAGACAAGATTTTTCAATGAGACAACATTCCTCAAAATAAGGCTTTTAGTCAATTCATTGCTTTATGTCTAATACACCAACACCTCTCTCTTCTCTCTTCCATTTTCAGCCGACTCTCTCTCCCTCATTTCCTTAGGAAAAAAAATTGCTCTTCATCTCCTCTCCAAACCTCTCAAAACAGCCGGCCATTCCCCCTCCTTCTCTCCAAGAAAATTCCTCCCTTCCTTGCAAAATCCTAGCCTTGAAGATTTGAATCTTTGGGGTCTTGTGGGTGTGAGCTGGCCAAGTTTTTGGTGGTGGAAAGGAGAGCTCTTGGTGGTGAATCTTGGACATCCTAGGCTTGCTTGACCAACTAGAACAAGAGGTAAATTTTTTAAACCCTAAAGATTAGAGCTTTGTGTTGGTTCTTGAAGATTTATGTTGATAAGTTTCTTTGAGTTGCATTTGTTGGATTTGGATGATGTGTGGGCTCTTGGAACTCCCACAAATATGTGTACTTGTTTATTAGTATGATAGTAGATGAAATGTGTGTGAAAATATGAGAAATTGTTGGCTTGAACTTGGAAGAAAACTCGAAGGAGAAACCGAGAGAGAGAAGGAGAAGTGAGGGCTGAAGGGCTGCTGTTTTCTCTATGGTAATGACCAAACCAGCTCTTACACTAAATATGAAAGTTGTAGGGAATTGAGTTTTCAATCTACCCACAAAATTTCAGCCCAATCAGACCACTGTGCTGAGTGGAATGACCAAAATACCCCTGCTGCTCAAACCTTTATATTTTGCTGGAAAATGGCCTAACTTGCTGTCCGAATTTTTGGACTATTTTAGTGCTTGGTTTTGATAAAAAAAATTCCCCATTTTTTACCATCACTAGGCCTAGGGAGGTTAATACTATCTTGGTTCCAAAAATTAGGACAATTGGTGGTGATTTGGGTGTGTTAGAAGCTCTTGGATGAAGAACACAAAAACCTCACAGATTTGGATTGAAATGTTGAGCACACTTTGTACAGTAGAAAATCTGACTTCCCGAGAGATTTTTTGGCTGGATTTTTACAGGAACATAATCTGTATATAGTAGAGTTAGTGTACCAAATTTGGTGATTTTTGAGCAAGAATTCGTCATCCAAATGATGCATTAAAACTTGTCCTGCAAAACTGGAATTTCGGAAAAATCAGGAGTGTGAACCTGCCCTATTTGGATAACTATATTTTCTTACTCAATAGTCGGAATCGAGTATTGTTGGTGGTGTTTAAAACTAGATTCATAGTGCTATTAACTTTATAAATTTTAGGGGCTAATTCAATTTCTATAATTTTTGACAAATTTCCAAAGTAGACTGAAAAACCAGTCAGATTTGTCCTGTCTTCATTGAAACAGTAGTTTTGCACGAAGATCTGGGCTGTTTCTGTTTAGAATCTCACTAAGGTATCTTCTACAAAGTTTTAGCCCTTTTAATAAGGTTTCTAACGGTACCAACCTTGTGAATTTTGGACCTATACAACTAAAGTTACAATTTTTTACAAGAATTCTGCTCAAATCGAAAGTTAAGGAACATTTTCTTTCTTGAATTAGATTTGACAAATGAACTAGAAAACTTATTTCAGCTATTCTTTTAATTTTCTTAGGGAGTGGAGCTATTTGGACTTTGATCAAAATTTGGACACCGAGCCCTCTTTTGTCGGTGAGTTTCCAATGCATGTCAATTGCTTTAATTGAAGGCTTTGCGTGAATGTGTTACGTCACTTGTTTATTTGGAAATGAAATTGTTGAACCACTCACTTAGAGAGAGTATACTTTATTGCTCTCTTTTAAATAGAGTTGGTAACATAATTGTTCATGCATGTGATAATGCTTGTGGAGAAAGTGTTTATAAAACTACTCTTGGCTGCGTCCCTTGAATTGTTAAGTGTTAAGTGTTTCGGATTGCGGGCCCGGTAGGGGAAAGTTCGGTGGAAGGAGATGGTTGTAAAGAGTCGTCTACTTGGATTGGAAAGTCGACGGAGTGTCGGCTACTTGAAACGATCGTGTATTGTGGACCTGAGCTCCTGAGAGCCCCTGTATCCTACTTGTATGTTATGTGTTTTCTTTACTTGATTCAAAGTTTCATTTATCCTGCTTTATGCTTGTGCATGTTCTTTTGAAAATTCACGAGTTTCTAACTCACCCCCGTTCCCAATTTGTTTTTCCTTAACAGGTAACGAGAATCCAGGGGCCTAGTTAGGTCTAGTTCCTGCTTTTGGCTTTTGTCCCGAGTTTGGAAGTACAAATTGTATTTTCTTTTGATTTTGTATATTTCGACTCGTGGGAATGTATTAGGCTTTGGATTGAAGTTTTAGGTGCTTTTAAGCTGATGTTTGTACTTTAAGGTTAAATGTTATTTTATAGTTTCCATTCTCTCTTCTGGTTTGAATTTTAGATTTATCCTTTAGTGTTAGTCTTTTCGAATGCTTGAGTCTTGGTGAGAGTTAGACAGGCAGCCCGCCAACCCTTTGGCTCACCTTAGGGGAAAGTGGGACTGTCACATCTTCAATACACTTGTGATCTAAAATTGCTCTTGCTTTTATGTATCAATGATCATAGAGCTTATCAGAAAATATCTGAATTCGAGGCTCATTACTACTTTGCTGGCCATTTTATGCACTTGAAATTACTCAAAATTTTTTGATACGGGGATGAGTCAAGGCTAGATGACCTAAATTCTAATACTAATTTTGTTGCAACATAGTCCAAGAAATGAGAAGAATTTATGAAGCCAAAGGCTAATTCTATTGATGAGATTATAATATTATTTACAAGAATTAGAGAAAGTAAATATGGCTATCTATTAAATGGCAAAATTCCGTGACCGATACAAACTAAAATTGGATGACTAGATTGTAACAACGAATTTATGTCGAGCTTTTGCTAAAAAACAAAAGAAAATATTCGATCTATTCAGCATATTTTCCATGATCAATGGATTTACACATCTAACAAGAGTTATATCAGGAGAACATGGCTATTTATTAGATGAAGAATTCCATGGCCTAGCAACAATAAAACTTGGAGTAGACCACAACAATGAATTTGAGTTACAGCATTACTAAACAATGAAAAAAAAATTCTTCATGTATTCGAGATATTGTTCCATGATCACCGAATCTACATGATTTATGAGAATTATATAATTGAAACATGGCTATTTACTAGATGACAAATTCCGGCAACAATGATTTTTTATTAGAGCTTTGATCTGTTCAAGATATTATCTCATTCAATTTACACAATTTACAAGACGACAAATTCTGTGACCTGGTTACATTAAAAATTGGGCTAGGTGGCAGCAATGAATTTTTTTCTTCCTTAAAGACCCTTAGTAATAATGAGTGAAATTATTTGATCTATGCAAGATATTATTCAATAATGGAAACATGGCTTATTACTAGATGACAAATTCTGTAAACTAGTAGACATAAAAATCGGACCAAATCAGCAATATTTTTCCCTTTTTTTATGCGGTTAGAGCGTAGGTAATAATGAACGAAAATATTCAATCTATTCAAGATATTATTCATTAATCATTTAATTTATACAAGTTATAAGGAAAATATTCGATCTACTCAAGATATTATTCAAATGATATCAATGAATTAACAATTTTCAAGAATTGTATAATAAAAACTTGACAATCTGATACTAGTGGGTCCTTATGAATTAGCTCCGTATAAATTAGGTATTTTTGGGATATTTTTTGAAAAAAAAAACATAATGTAGTATTGTATTTTAAAACTTTTCACTATAAATATATTTCGAGATATTCTTGAAATTTATAATTTTATTGAGATATTTTAAAAAATTCGTAAAATCTTTCACCACCACCCATCACCGCCCCTCTCTCTTCATCTCTTCTCTCCTCCTCTCCATTTCCCTCCCTTTCTCCACAACCTCTATTCTCTCCCTTCCCTTTCCTCCACAAACCCTCTCTCTCTCTAACCGTGAGATAGAGGGAGAAGGAGGAAGAAGAAAGGACAGCGGAAAATGCAAGAGGGAGAAGAGAAGAGGCAGGAGGTAGGAGGCACTATGATAGGTGGTGGCATGTGATGGATAGTGGTAGTGGGTAGGGGTGGAAGAAGAAAAGGTGGTAAGATTTGTTATATATATATATATATATATATATATATATAGACATATTTGAGATTGTATTTCTAATGTTTTTGGATTACCATTTTTTTTCAAAAAATATTTACATTTTCTGATTACCTTTTAATCTCATATATATTAAATCACTAATATAAAAATTCTAAAAACATAAAAATTGTTATGAAACAATAAAAGTTATGGATGTCTATTTGTATTCTTTAAAAGATTGATACATAAATTCTCCACAAAATTCATTAGTATATTGATGTATCCTCTCGTAGTTCGTTACTTCATCCGTAGAACTACTAAATTCATGTATAGATATTAAATAGGATTCATGTACCTTTGATCTTAGTTTACCTATAAATAGAGGTATCCTAATCTCACTTGTAAAAAGAACTCTGATCACTTAAATTACTAATAAAATAATCTTCTATTTTCTATTTCTTCAATCTCTACTTTTAGTAGTTATATCATTAGTTTTACAACACGTTATCAGCATAAAACTCTGCCAAGACTCTATCGGTATTGAATCAATTGTTGGGCACTTCTTTAGGCATTTTTTGACAAAATTTTGAGTTTGTTATGAAATATCTAATGTTTTCTTAAACAACCTTTGGAAGACTATTCAGGTAATATTTCTTGTTCTCAATTTATTTTCATCATGTCCAATCTTGTGAACAAGAATTCGTACCTGTTGATATTTCTAGAAAAAATTATCTATCATGGACATTTGATGTGGAAATCCATCTTGAGGCAATGGGTTTTGGTAACACAATTGGGGCAGAAAATGAAGCATCAAACCAAGACCATGCCAAAACTATAATATTTCTTCATCATCATTTAGATAAGGGATTGAAAATTGAATATTTAATTATGAAGGATCCACTAGTTTTGTGGAATAATTTAAAAAATATATATGATCACCTGAATATGGTCGTTCTTCCAAAACCCCAATATGATTGATTGCCTTCATCTACGGTTACAAGATTTTAAATCTGTTAGTGAATATAATTCTGTCAAGTTTACAATTACTTCTCAATTAAAGATGTGTGGTGAAACTATTACTGATGAGATATATACTTGATATTTTATATTTTCCAAATGATTGACTAGACAATGATAAGTATGCAAGGGCTAATACTCCTACCAATGCCTGCATATTTGTTTGTAAAAGAGATGGCCAATTGTCTAGTATTATGTCAGTGAAGTGGATCATTTGTGCTCTCAATAGCTTTTAACAATAATAAGCAGAACTGTTTCTTTCTCTTGGAGACCTTCACGACACTTTTCTAGGCATGGTCATATAATTGGCTTGATGTTCATTCTTGAGGATTTTGAGTGCCAGAAAGAAATTCTTATATCTATTTCTCCATGAGCTTATGGAAAATAATGAATTGAATCTCTATGAAAATACTCTTTGGCAAAGATTTTGTCAGGAAAGCTTCGTCATCTATATCACGTTCTAATCGCATATCATTGAAGATTCTAAAAAGCTATAAGGAATGAAGTATGTATGAGACTGCCTTTTCTTGTTTACAGAAAATTGTAGTTAGCGCTACTTGTCAGATGTGTTTCTCTTATCTCTTCTCTATTTTTGTTATATTTTTACTTTAAATAGAGAAAATTGTTCAACACATTATACGATTCATGATTAAACAATTGGCTGACTTGGATTTAAGTAGGATTTGATTATTATCACAATAGCTCTTGCAATTTTTCCAGTTTTCCACTGAATGTCATAAACTTTATTATATTACATTTTGCTTATATATCTATGAAGTCTATAGTTTATGTCTCTTGTTTCACTTCTCAAATATGCTCCTAAAGTAGCAATATCAAGAGAAGAAATTTGTGAAGTATTCTGAACCTATTACATACATTTATTTAAAATCTGATTTAATAGTTCCAGTCTATTCCTTGAAGTGAATGTGACTAAATTATACCAATAATTGTAATTGTGGATGCAGTCAAGATAGATATGTGAAATCTATAGTTTATGTCACCTCAAATATGGTAGCAATATCAAGAGAAGAAATTTGTGAAGTATTCTGAACCTATTACATACATTTATTTAAAATCTGATTTAATAGTTCCAGTCTATTCCTTGAAGTGAATGTGACTAAATTATACCAATAATTGTAATTGTGGATGCAGTCAAGATAGATATGTACCACCTGAAGTGGGATAATGATAAGAAAGAATGCGAAAAGAATGATCCTAAAATAAAAACTATTTGTATATTAAATATTTTAAGTCACGTGTATATCATATGACTAAATATTTTATTGACTTTATTAAGTATCATTAACAAATACCCTGAAGGTGCAAATTAATGTTGCGATTGAAAATGGTAATACCCATATTTTCTTCCTGAAGAAGAAATTCATACCAAATACCTAATATTTATTTAGAACATGGTTATTTGTTATTTTTGCATATTTTACATCACCTTTTTTATAAATTATGTTATTTATGGATTTTATTAATGTTTGCACTTATTTGTAAGTTTCTTTATTAATTCTTACGACTCATTTGCAACCATGAGTAAAGAAGAATTTTGGTGAAATATATTTTGTCTATTTCCTTTAATATATCCTTCTCTCAGTTGAGCTGTACAAGTTGCATTATTTTCATACAATATAATTGGAGGATTTCCTTTTCAGATAAAAACCTATAATTCTTTCGAATATAATGGGTCATTGATTTTAGCTAAACACATTCTTGACTAATTTCTTGAATTGCTAATACTTCAGTAACATTCAAAGAAGTGGCAGTTACTAAAAGTTTTGTTGATCTTCATAAAATGGCTGTACCACCACATGTAAATATATAATTAGTTTGAGTTCTCACTTTATGTAAGTCAGATAGATATCCAACATCAACATAACCAAGCAATTCATGTCTAAATTTATTTGAATAAAATAGGCCAAAATCAGTTGTTCCTTGGAGATAGCGAAAAATATATTTAATACCATTCCAATGTTGTCTTTGCAGGAGAGAAGCTACATCTTGCTAATAAATTTATAGCAAATAATATATTTGATCTTGTACAATTAGCAAGATACATTGGTGCACCAATAGCACTAAAATATGGTACTTCAGGACCAAGTATCTCCTTATCTTCCTCTCTTGGTCTAAAAGAATCTTTAACAGAATCAAGTAACCGAACGACTATTCGAATACTTAAGGGATGTGCTTTATCCACATAGAACTACTGCTATAATACCTTCTGGCTATAAGCAGTTTGGTGAACAAAAATTTCATTTGCCAATTATGCAATTTGTAAACCAAGGAAAATTTTAATTTTTTTAAAATCTTTGATTTCAAATTCAACTACTTTTTGGAGCTTTTCAAGAGTTTTAAGTATATTTACATCATTAATGTGTACAATAATAATTATAGAATTCGAAATATATCTCTTTATAAAAACACGTTGACCTATTGGGTCATTGGTACAGCTTTCCTTAAGTAAATACTCATTATGGCGATTATGCCACATACGTCCAGATTGTTTGAACCCATATAAAAACCTTTACAATTTGATGGAATAAGTTTCTCTAGAGTTTAATTTACATGCTTCAGGCATGTTAAATCATTCAGGCATTTTCTCATAGATATATATTCAATGTTCCATTCAGATAAGCAGTGACCGCGTCCATTAAATGCATATTAAACTTTTCATGCATTGCTAAACTCATAAGATATCTGAATGTAATTCCATCCATCATTGGAAAATATGTCTCATCACAATCAACTCTAGATTTTTGTGAAAAATCTTGGATTACAAGTCTTGTTTTATATCTCACAATGTCATTTTTCTCATTTCTTTTAAATACCCATTTATAACCGACTTGTTTAATGCATTCAGGTGCTTGGACTACAGATCCAACAACTTTTCTTTTTTAGCCAGTGAATCTAATTCAAATTGAATCATATCTTTCCATTTTGACCAATCATTACTTCACTGACATTAATCAACTAATATATTTTCATGATTCTCATTTTCTTTCATAATGTCAAGTACTACATAACTTCTTTTCATTTAGGCTCCAATTTCAAATTTTCTAGAATGTGTTCTCTTCAGGAGTCGGCTCTTCAGGTGTGACCTCTTCAGGAGATTGAATTTTGTCATGATATTTATTTCATCTCCGGAGATATTTGAATCATGATGTCTTATTTTGGTAAGCCTATTTTAAATTCATTGTAACACTTATATATGTCTTTTAGGAACATCAATTTTAACTATAATATTTGGTATAGGAATATTCAATTCAATAACTCTTCTGGAGTCGATAAATATATTTGATAATTGATTTACAATTTGCTTCAAATAAATAATCTATTGAACTTCTAATTCACATTATTTGGTATGAGAATCAAGGAATTCCAATAATATTTTTCAAACGATTTCCTTTCAGGTGATCATTTCCTCCCCTAATATCGGGAAGTATACAATATTATTTTATAAATAGATCACCCATCAATATTTCATAATTTCTAACTGTAAAGGGTGATTCACCTCCGACATATACTTCTGCTAGAGCCACAGATAACCCAAGGAAGCATGTATGAATAATTGTCGACTCTTATTTTTGAATAACCCAAGGGAGTATATATGAATAATTGTCAACTCTTATTTTGACAATCTAATTAAATAATAATTTGGCAGACTTATTTATCAAGGCATTGTCGACTACGACATTTGAGAAATTGGTGAAGAGTATTGAATGCATCGGTTCAAGGATCTCAAATAATGCTTGGATCAGGGGAAAAAAATTAATACACAAGAATAGTGTACTCTTTTTCCTTCACTAGGGTTTTTTCTCACAGGGTTTTTTTCCTAATAAGGTTTTAACAAAACATATTCTTTGTGTAATAGACATCTAAGAGGGAATGTTATGAAACAATAAAAGATATGGATGTCCATTTGTATTCTCTAGAAGATTGATACATGAATTCCTCATAAGATTCATTGGTACATTGATATATCCTTTCGTAGTTCGTTAGTTCATCTATAGAACTATTAAATTTATGTACTTGAAGTAATAAATTCATGTATAAATGTTAAATAGGATTCATATACCTTTGATTTTAGTGTACCTATAAATAGAGGTATCCTAACTTCACTTGTAATAACAACTTTGATCACTTGAATTAATAATAAAATAATTTTCTATTCTCTCTACTTCTTGTCTCTATTGTATTATTTCAATCTCTAATTTTAGTAGTTCATATCATTAGTTTTACAATACGTTACCAGCACGAGTCTCTACTATTGAGCAAACATGAATTACAAGTTTCTACCATGAGCAAACATGGATCATGAGTCTCTACCTCTGAGTAAAGATGAGATATGAGCTAATACTATTGTGCAACTATGATGCACAAGATTCTATCTCTTGGTAAAAGAGGGATACGAGACTCTACCAAAATTTTACCAGTATCGGATCAATCCCTAGTCACTGCCTTGGACAATTCTTTTGGCAAACTTCTGAGATAATATTTCTCACTTTTAATTCATTTCGTGTTTATTATAACTAACATTTGAATACTCGTGAAGTACAAATATTTACCGATGAGTAATCATTGAGTATAAGCCTACACTCTAGAGTAATTTTTGAGGTAATATTTATTCTATTTTATTTTATTTAGTTATCTTTATTATCAAAAGAATTATTTATTATGAATACGAGATTGTGAAATACATCTTAATGCAAATGGATTTTGAAAACACCATTAATGAAAATAATGATGCATAAGGATCTGCTGTCCTTTAAAAAAACATGATTTGACCGCCTGATGATGGTTGTTCTTATAAAAATTTGATATGATAAATTTACCTAAGATTGTAAGTTTTTAAATCACTTAGTGAATATGTTCTACAACGTTTAGAGTTACTTCTCAATTAGGACTATGTGGAGAAAATATTACTGATTTGAATATGTTGAAAATAAATTCTCTGTACTTCATTCCTCTAATATGCTCTTGAAGTAACAATATTGAAAGAGTGGATTTGAGAAGTATTCTAAAATTATTGCATGGCTTCTTTTGGTTGAGAAAATAATGAATTATTGAATCTGATTGAATGTCTCTAATCTATTCCTTGAAGTGAACGTGATTAAATTCTAACCATAGTCGTGAAAGATATATATGTACCACCTAAAGTGGGATAATGATAAGAAAGAATGCGAAAAGAAAATCCTAAAATAAATACCATTTGTATAGCATTAAAAGGTCATTATTCACGTGTATATTGTATGACTAAATATTTTATTGATCTTTATTAAGTATCATGAACAAATACCCAGAATGTGCAAATTAATGGTGTGATTGATGATGGTAATACCCATATTTTCTTCCTGAAAAAGAAATTGATGCCAAATACCTAATATTTATTTAGAACTTGGTTATTTGTTATTTTCACATATTTTATGTCACTTCTTTTTTATAAATTATGTTATTTATGGATTTTATTAATGTTCACATTTATTTGTAAGTTTCTTTTTTATGAAGAAGAACATTTCTTTATTATTTCTTCCTGAAAAAGGTCTCTTTGTTATTATATAAAAATTTTATAAAAATGCCATTCACCTACAAAGAATTATGATTATTATTAAAAAGCCATTTCATAATATTTTGCAAATCATTTGCCCACAAGAACTTAAGATTATTCTCATATATTTTATTGACTCTTGCTATGTATAAGTTTCGCAAGATAATTTGGGGTAGTTTCTATTATAAAGTATGACAATAGTTACTAAAATTTGGGATAAATAAAATATAAAATATAATATGGATAAATATTATATAATTAAAAGTTCAACACAAAAATATGAGTTTGATAAAAAAAATGCATACAAATCCAAAATGTAAATAATGTAAAATATATTTGAAAGTTACACGGCTTAACATATGGGTAAATCTATAATAAATTTCAAATATTATGCTATATTAATATAACTTTAACTTTTATACTTATGACCTCAACAATAAATTTATTAAAATTTTATCATTTTATATTGCTCATAGCTATTAATTTGTAGAAATTGTGATATATAGACAAGTGCTATTATATATATAACTCACCTCGGATGATTTATTATTATTGTAAACCAAACTTCCTATCGTTTCAAAGATTGATAAATAATTAAAAATCTATAATATGACAAATTTTTATTACATATTTTATAAGGTCATGTGAATAGTAAAAAAAGTTTTTTAGTATTTTTGAAATTCATAAAATACACAAGATTTATAAATGATACGCACAATAGTGTATCATACATGTATATTATAAGTATTTTTTTTACTGACTATAATGCTAAAATCATTAATGAAAAATTTTAGCATTAATTCAAGTAAACTTTGTAATACTAGTTTCATGTAAGTATTTAAGTAAAAATATTAAATTTATCCCACAAACTAGTGAGTTTTGATCATTAATCAAATTTACTAAGTTACCTTAAAATTTTCCACTATTCTATAAAAATTTACTATTACATGAACTAAATTTTCTCTCTAAAAAAGTAAGTTTGGGATATAAAGTAGTAATTTATTTCAAAAAAAGTAACTTTCATATTTATTTCAATTTACTATTTTAGACATAAAGCTTACTATTTATTAAATTAAATTTCAATCATTAATACAAAAATTTTAGCATTATTTCAATTAAACTTCCTAGTAATAATTTCATATAAATTTTAAAGTAAAATAATAAATTTATGCTACAAACTAATAAGTTTTGATTATTAATCAAATTTACTATGTTATCATAAAATTTATTATTATTCTATAAAAATTTACTAATTTGAACTAAACTCATTCTCTAAAAAATAAGTTTGGGATATAAAGTAGTGATTTATTTTAAAAAAGAGGTAAATTTCATATTTATTCCAATTGTCTTTTTGAGATATAAGAGTTACTGATTTATTAAATGCGAAACTTACTGCCAAATTTTTAGGCTAATTTTTAGGGTTTATCTTATTTAGGTGAATGGTTCAACAAGTAATCGAATGGTTACTAAAAGTGTGATAACCTAAAATATTAGGTAAAAATTGTTTCGTTATTATAACTATCGTTATTGATGCATTTTCCCTCAAATGAAAATTATATTTTCTTGTGAGTATAGGTAACAAACTCTTAGGAAGAAGTGAAAACTTCAATAAACGAAATAATTTAACTTTTACATACAAAAGTGTTGTAATTTACAAATAAAACAGACAAAGTTAATCTTACTTGGTGGACAGGGATAAATAAAAAACTTCTAACTTGTGCACAAATATGGTTTGATTGATGAGCCAGTAGTTAATAGATGTAAAGACCAAGTGATAATCTAAAATTTTAAGATCTAGCTCGTCTGGATTGCTATTATCTGGTGTTTTTTTGCAAAAAAAAAAAAAAAGTGTAGTATGACGATATGATGTATGTGAAGTAAAAGGTAATTGAAAAATATGTTCATAGAAAATATAAAAATTTTTTGGGGGAAAGTAACTTTCCAAATAAATTTAGGAAATGTAATAAGATTTA
The DNA here is from genome assembly GCA_013103745.1 of Gardenia jasminoides. Taxonomy (NCBI): domain Eukaryota; kingdom Viridiplantae; phylum Streptophyta; class Magnoliopsida; order Gentianales; family Rubiaceae; genus Gardenia; species Gardenia jasminoides. Next base: position 38,518,331 of record CM023103.1, read on the forward strand.
AAATTTGTGTCAACAAAAAATTGATAAGATTATTTATGATAAGATAGGCATAAGTATTGGCTTCGCAAGCTATCTAAAAGAGAGTTATAATATAAAAAATTCATAGAAAATGCACAAAATACAAAAGGCTAATGGCCTACACATACTTTTTTTTTTTTTTGTGAGAAAAAAGTTTAGGTGGATTCGATTTCGGTCACTACCACGGGTCAGGATTGGTCTCAAGGACCATTGGTTGCTTACAGTGAGTTACTTACAGATCACCCACCAACTTATCCTTTATATAGGTAGCAGATTCGAACACACGACCTCTTCAATTAAATATGCCACATAAAGCTGTGCTGTCGTAATAGCTTGCGTTGCTGGCTTATCAGCTGTCGGATCTGCTTGTCAGCCTTGTCCGAATGCATGAGAGACAGTGATCGTGCTGCCTGAATGAGCTATTTGGCATCTTGGATAATGGAATCAATCTTCCACGGAATTGGTGATGGACTTTAGGAAAAATACTATGGTCCATTTATGGTATCATTCTTTCACTTGTATGCCTCATAATATTGAAGGAAATTATTCAAATTTTAAATTTCTAAAATTGTTATAATCTGAGAATATTTTTTTCGGTAAATATCATCCGAGAGTCTGATGTTTAAAAGAAATCGTGGATTCTTCTCAGTTTTAGAATCCACCTCTACCTGCGGACATGAGAGATGCTACGTATTCTGTTACTAGAAGATAGGGGACAAAAGGTTGACTAGTGAAGCCAATAGAAATGCCAACCAATAAGTCAGCCGAGATGAATGAGTGCATTATTATTATCCACCAGCACTTGGGTCACACTCACAGTTCAAGAGATTAGCTGGGGTGAGCAGTTATAAATTGAAGATACCTATCAAACTAGAAAATGGGATAATTTTAGAAGCCCAGACAATTTCACTTAACACCCTTAAAATTTAAAAAATTATTCAGACCTCTCTTAATTTCACTATTCACGTAAAGAAACTTATATTGTGCTGATTAGAACGCGAACTAACCACAAAATACTCAGTAAAGATTCTACACTACCCTTTCCTCATGTTGTTTAATAAGATAAAAAAGAGAAAATTCTTGAATTGTTTTTCTTCGTACCCAATCCAGCCACCAGGCCACAAGTCACCAACCCTCCCGATAAATAAACAAAACAACCAATGCCAATCAATCAACCCCCTTTTAGCTTTATCTACAATCAACCAATTCCACTGCAAGTATTTGTACATAGTCCTTTCTTCCCATCATTACCGTGATGTATTTCTTTTTGTCTGTTCCAAGACTATCATTTATCGAAATTAAAAAAATAACTTTAACTACTTTGCAATTGTTGCTTTCCTGCTCCGGTAAAGGGTAAATTACTTATAACGCCCTGTTACTTAATACTAGATGACTCTCCTGATATTTCAAAATAGCTACATAATCCCCCTATAATTTTATATAAAGTGGAAAATGAACGGAATGCACAATCAGTTACAGCGTTTATAACAAGAATAATCTTTTTATACACTGTTAGTGTATAATTTTTTTTTACACTAGCAAATTTGGATTATGTCAAATAACACAAATTTAAATTTGAAATTCAAATCATGCACATGTGATTTTATATTTATCCACGTAAAAATGCGTGTCATAAAATTTTAATATCCATTTAAACCCCTTATGATTTATATAAATATCCACTCTAAAATCTTAATATGCATTTAAACCCCTTATGGTTTATATAAATATTCACTCTATCCCCTGTGATTTTACATTTATTTACGTAATCTCCTTATACTTTTATACAAATTTAGCATTTAAGTAAGGATACTATAGGTATCTCAATAATTGACATTACATAGTTTTTTTTTTATTTTTTTGTTAAGTTTTCACTTCACTTAAAACCATAAGGGAGATGAAATGGACATTGTGAGACGTTAGGCGGATCATTGGTAGTAGACAAAATCACAAGGCGATTATATGTAATTTACCCTCCAATAAATTGCCTATCAGTAAGGAGCACACGTACAATATGAGAGTGTAGCAAATGCACATCAGTAAAGTAACTAATTTCACTCTGCACCCCCAATTTATATTTGATTTTAAATTTGTACTATAAAGTTCAATTTTGACCTCGTTGTACCCTTAACTCCCAAAATACAATTCAATGATCAATGAATTTTTTTTGAACCTCTCATATTTCCCCACATCCTTCCCATAGGTCCAAGATTTGAACTCTGAATTTGACAGCAAGAACACATTCTAAGAGCCCTCCTTTAATCATTAGGCCAATCTTAGTGATTCCATGATCAATGAATTTAAACAAGTTTACAAGAATTGTACAAAAGGAAATATGGCCATCTACTAAATGACAATTTTTCTTACCTGATACCAACTAAAATTGGAGGACTAGATTGTAACCATGAATTTATATCACAGCTTTGCTAAACAACTAGAAAATATTCGATCTACTCAAGATATTATTCAAATGATCAATGAAGTTAACAATTTCAAGAATTGTACAATGGAAACCTGCCCACCTGATACTAGTACTCGAAGCCGATTTTTTTTTTTTTTTTTTGGGGTCAAACAGTAACAATCTACTTTATGAACCAGCACTCGAAAGACCAGGATTATGAATTTTTGCCAAGGTTTTGTTAATGACACTCCACAATAGTCTTTTCACATCATCTACCAAACATTGTGTAGCATGGTTTGATCAATTTACTTGGTAAGTAGCTTAAGCTCTCTTTTACTAAACTGATAATGTTGTATTAAGTAGCACATTTGCTAGAAGCCATTATCATATCCCAACACATGAGCAATCCATTTACACAAACAAGTGGCAATGTACTTATAACGACCATGAAGCATGTTCAAGGTTCTATAAGGCTTTGTCGGAAATCCTAAAAAATGGCTCAAGGTTCATTAAAACTTTGTCAGTAATTTTCAAGTATGTCGATCTAACTATTTATCCCATTAGATGACCTTTTGTTTTTAGATACAAATTCAAGTACAAAAATTACAAATGGTCCTGTAGGAGGGATTGGATCTATCTAATCTATTTAAAGGTGTGAAGGGAGTTAAATAACTTTCAACTAAACTTCAACAAATACTAGAAAGCCAACTCAGTTAGGGGTGTTCGACCCCTGAATTGCGTCCAAAGAGGATCTTAAGATTCTCTGAGTGGCCATTGAACCAATACCTAGTGGTTGTCCTGTTAGATGACTTAGATGTTCAATGTCCAACTACTCACGGTGCTGTTTTGGTCCAACATTTAAGGGAGCAGGAAACTAAATCCTACAAGCTCTACTGCAGTTCAGCTAATAAGACAGCTAACAAACAGTCATTCCTTCCACCTAGTCTCCATTTCCTTTTTTATCCTTTCTGTTGCTTTTTTCCTTTCTGCATTATTAGTGGTGTGGTATGCGGTACACTTATAGTTGTCAAAATAGGTGATTTGGGTATATATGTGTAAGTCATAATTGAATAATGGGTATAATTGAATCAACCCATTTATACCCATTTATTTAAATGGGTATGGATATACCCAATTACCCATTTATGACTTGTTTAAAATATTATTTATTTTTTCAAAAAATTTTCGCATGGTGTTTGACAATAAATAATGGCTTTTTGTTGTTATTACGTTGGTAAGAAATTCAGATTTATTTCTTTATCACTCACTAAAATTTTGAATAAAATGTGTTTTTGCTTTTAAATGGGTTAAATGGGTGAGCCAAGTCAACCCATTATCCATCAATTAAATGGGTATAAATGGATTTTATACCCATTTAAAATTAATGGGTTGATGGGTTGGATTTGAGTGAGCCACTATAAATGGGTTGTGGATGACACCTCTAAGTACACTACAGCAAATCTTCGGGCCCGTGCGCTTTTGAAGATTGTCACGTGCTAAGGCTCTAAGGGTCATTCAAAATATTGTCCTTTCTTTTCGTTGTATAGTTCAGAGAATTCCAGCCTCGCACTGTTCTATGCAACTGGGTGATGTGTACAGTCCAGGTGGTTACGCACCGATGACAATTTTCCATGAAAATCGCAAAAGCTGCTCAATGCTTGCTGACCAGTTTGTTTGCTTTACTCAATGCTTGACAATTTGGGTCGCCAGTCATTTGCCTGTAAAAGTTGCAAATGCAGAGCAGAAGACAACAATACAGAGTCTCATGTATCCAATGGTGAAATTACTTGAAGGCCACATTTGGTTACAAATCTCATCCCACCATGGAGATTAGGTTGGGCATTGGACTGACTGACGGATAGGAATACTTTTGTTTTTTAATGTAAAATGTCTGTCTTCAGATTCCTGTTTTTTTGGTTTCCAGTTTCTTATTTTTATGGCTTTTTAGGTTCACCGAGTTTTATAGAGAAACAGAGAAATAATAATATGAAATCGTTTTCATGTTTTCTTAGGGATTGAGTATTGATTCCTTCTACTATAATCTTCCTAAAACCTTTATATCATTCCTATCTAAGACATTATGGAATTCGTTGTCGAATTAGGGAAGAAAATTATCTAGTTTTTTTTTTCCTGATTAGACGTCTATCTTGGATGCTAAGTTTTTATCTGGATTGCCATTTTTTGAATTTTCATAGAAAAATATATTGTAGTGATATGATGTATGTGAGACAAAAATGTGTTTGAGAAATGTGATTATAGAGAATGTAAAAATTTTTTGATCGAAAATTGCAATCCAAACAAGGCCAAATGTTATAACAAAATAGCTTTAACAAGCAGAAAATACTCCAATTACATTTCCATGCGTTATTAACGTTAGCTTAACATAAGACCACTTTTAATAACGAACAAACAATTTCTACGGTTATAAGTTCATATAAGGGTATTCTAAGACATAGAAAAGAAATAGAACGAACTGGGACCGGTGTTTAACTTCTCAAAACATAAAATGAAAACCAGCAATCAGTGAACCCTCAATTAATCATATAATGAATTCATCCACATGCCAATCAAAAAAACATTTAGTGTGTTTAGATAGTAGATTATTTGATCTAACTTTGTGTGTGTGTGTTTTATTCCGTTTGTTGAAAAAAAAAAAAGATAGTAGATTATTTGGGATAATTTTGTGAAAAAAAAAATACTGTAATACTTTTTTGATGTAATATATGTGAGATAAAAAGATGGCTAAAAATTATGTCGATAATGCAAGCAAAAAATTTTAATAAATAATCAATCCAAACAAATCCAATGTCATTAATAATACGGGCACATTTGAGTCTCCTATTATGGGACTCTCACCTTCATTTTCTCTCCTTTTTTCCTTTTAACCGGTTGAACTACGAAACGGCCATAGCTCCAGTTCTATATTTAACTCAGAGAGTGAGATGAATTGGTGAACTTAGTCAAGAATCGGTTAAACCAGTCAAAACCAACAAAAACTGGCCATTGAACCAGGTTTTCACTAAATTTTTTTTATATATATTAATATTATCCAAGTAATTTAATATTAAAATGATTACAAAATAAGTAATTGAACCGAGATTGTACCGTAAACCGGAAACTCATCGAAAACAGTGGTAAAAGTTTTGTGGGGTCCCAATTGATTATGGTTCAAATCTTACAGAAAAGTGTATGGATTTAAATTGTGTATGTGTGAGATGATACTTCAAAGTACAATTTACAATGATTTTTTGTCCTTTTCCGGCCAATAATTCACTACTTTAATGCGTTGATTCGCCAGTTGAATGATTTGTTGGGTTTTGAATTTTTGGACAACGAGCTCACTAACTTTTAGTGGAAAGGTTTGATAATTGTGTTCAAAGGGCACGACCTTTTGAATTATTTTATCATACCCATCTTGTTTAAGAAATATTTATCTGAATAGCAGTGGGTTTCTGATCAACTGGCAAAGATTCCATCAGATATGGAAATCACTGCTAAAAGCCGATGATTATGTATGCCCTGTTTCCATCATACAATCATTCAAATTGTGTAATAATTTCAACAGCTCCGATAATTTCCTCGATGGTTAGTCCAATTTTTAATGGTGCCATGTCACAGAATTGGTCAGCAAGTCATGACTCATGAGTCATGTTTCCACTATATGATTCTTCTAAATTGTGTAAGTTACTGATTAATGAATAATATCTTTTCCGTCACTGTTATCATAGCATTAATCAAAAATTCATTCTCACGATCTAGTTCAATTTCTGATGGGTTCCAGCCTTCCAAGTCACAGAATTCGTCATCAAGCAAATAGCCATGTCCCAATTTTAGTAAACTGATCCTGGAGAAGTTACATGCTTGGTATGACCTTTGGAATTTATTTTATCATCTCCATCTTGTTTAAAATATTGTCAACGGAATAGAAATGTGGGTTTCTGATCTGATTATTGATGCTAAAATATTTTAGATTTTAGCATCTGAATAGTAGTGATCAGAAACCCACTACTATTCGGATGAAATTATTTTAAACACATAGCGGAAGAAGGCAGTCGAGGGGATCCTACAGTTGGATTGAGTTCACTTACGCTTGAAATCAAGGGATGCAGGGCTGCTTTCATTTCAAAAGCATAGTTATGAGTAGGGTTACAAACGAATCAAGCCGTAAGATTGCAAACGAATCGAACCGCTGACGAATAGTTCGAGTTCAACTCGAATTCAATCAATATCGAGTTCGAGCAATTCATTTTTATATTCAAATCGAGTTCAAACAATATTCTCTCCAACTCGATAACTCGCGAGTTTGATTTTTTCGAGTTAGAGTAGATTTGATCTCGAGTTTGATTAGATTCAAATTCAAACTCAAATTCGAATTCGAACTTCATTTTGAGAGTTCATCGAAATCGAGTTCGAGTTCGAATTCGATAAAAAATGAGTCTAACTCGACTCAACTTGTTTACAATCCTAGTTATGAGTAAGCAGAGGATCCAGCACAATCGGAAGGAGAAGGTGGGGAATGCGGGTGCTCCACTCTTATCTGCGGAAAGGGCGATCGCCTTGGCGTTCAGCTTCTGTGCTTTATCCATTTTCAGGTCCGTGGTGAATGCACTACTTTCTGTACGCACCTTCAATTGTGGGGCTGCATTTTGATCTGAAGGTACTTAGTAGTGGGCTGATGTATACATTTGGAAAATGATTTCTTCTCCTTTTTCTAGTCATTGTATAATCTTTTGGGACAATTAAGCAATAGTACGAGCACCCCATTTAGGCAACAGTATTAATTAATAGTACACTAACATCATTTTGTCCTAATCTCAGTTATTCGGTCATTTTCATTTGATTGAAAAAGAAAAAAGAACAAAAAAGAGAATAGTAGTGTTTTTCTGATCAACTCTGCTGTTACTGGGCACAAAAATTAAAGTGGGAGCACAGTGACTCCAATGCCTGGGTTCGAGTAATAATCGCTCTGTGTGAATTGGAGTACTTTCCAAATACACTGCTACCAATTCACACAGAGCCATTATTACTCAAACCCAGGCATAGGAGTCACTATGCTCCTACTTTAATTTTCGTGCCTAGTAATAGCAAAAATATATGACAGAACGATTGCAGTGCTAGTTGATCAGAAAAACACTGGGTTCGTTTGGATTGCTTGTTTTTAGGGCTGTTTGTGAAAAATAGCACTGTAGCATTGTAAATGTGAAAAAATGGTATTGTAGTTGTTTTTGAATAATTTTTTTTTCTATTTCTTTTCTTTTTCCTTTTCCTTTTCCATTTCTTTTTTCTTTTTCCTTTTCCATTTCTTTTTTCTTTTTCCTTTTTCTTCTTTCCCTCTTCTTCCCCTCTTCCCTCCCCTCTCCCTCCCTCCCCTCCTGGGAGGAGGAGGGGAGGGAAGGGGAGGGAGGAGGGAGAGAGAAGAAAGAAGAAGAAAGAAAAAAAAAAAAAAAAGGTGGGGAAAGAAGAAGAAAAGAAGAAAAGAAAAAGGAAAAAGAAATGGAAAAGAAAAAAAATAGAAAAAAAACTAACAAAATATTGGGGTTGTTTTTGGGGATATTTTTGGGATTATTTTTGGAGTTGTTTTTTGAATTGTTTTTAGTTATGTATTATTGTAGCATTTGGGATGTGAAAAACAGAATCCAAACGGACAAACTACTATTCTCTTTTTTTTTTCTTTTTTCATTTTCTATCAAATGAAAATGACCGAATAACTTGGACTAGGAAAGAATGATGCTAGTGTACTATTAATTAATACTGTTGGCTAAATGGGGTGCTCTCTGAATTACTACTACACTCTCTGAATTTTTTTAGAATAAGAAACACTTTACTTCTTAAAGATACACTAGGCGAGATTTGAACCCCCGACTTAGTGCACGGGAGAGCGTTAAGAGGGCTCCCTTGGCCATTGAACCAATGGCCCAATGGTTTCGTGGTATTCCTTAATTGTCCCGCAAGTTTCTACAATAAGTAGAAAAAGGAGAAGAAATCATTCCAATTGTATACATCAGCCCATCAGTGAGTACCATCAAATCAAAATGCAACCCCACAATTGAAAGTGCGTACAGAAAGTGGTGCATTCATCACGGACCCAGAAATGGATAAAGCACAAACGCTAAACGCCAAGGCGATTGCCCTTTTCCACAGATAAGAACGGAAAACCCGCTTTCCCCACCCTTTTCTTTCCTTAGCTTTTATGGATGAGCCCGTTGTGCTGGATCCTGTGCTTACTCATAACTATGCTTTTGAGATGAAAGCAGCCCTTCATCCCTTGATTTCAAGCCTATGTTAACTCGATCCAGCTTAGGGTTTCCTCGACTACCTTCCTTCGCTTTGTGTTTAAAATATTTTCATCTGAATAGCAGCAGTGATCAGATCAGAAATCCACTACTATCCCGCTGAAAATATTTTAAACAAGATAGAGATGATAAAATAAATTCCAAAGGTCATAACAAGCTCTCCAGAATCAGTTTACTGAAAATTGGGACATGGCTATTTACTTGATGACGAATTCAATGACCTGGAAGGCTGGGACCCATCAAATATTGAACTAGATAGTGAGAATGAAATTTTTCATTCATGCGTTCATAACAGTGATGGAAAAGATATTATTCATTAATCATTCAACTTACTCAAGTACAAGAATTATACAGTGGAAACATGATTCATGCCTTGCTGACCACTACTGTGACGTGGCACCACTAAAAATTGAACTAACCACCAAGGATTTATCCGATGTGTTCAAAATTTCAATGATTGTATAATGGAAACAGGGCACACATAATTATTGGCTTTTAGTAGTCAGCAGGGCCTCCTGTACAGGTATATATTCGGACACGGGCCGAACAGTTGTCGAAAATCATTCGGGTCAATTTTGTATAAAATATACATAATATAATTCAGTATACATACTGTGTAATTCATTTTTAATAACGTGTAACTATAGAATAAAATTTTATGAGACCTACACATGGTGTGAAAAATGATTTATAAGATGTAATTTGGATCTTAAATTTTTTTTAATCAAATCTCCACTATAGACCTTAAGGAATGGTTGCTTCCATATCTGATGTATACGTATGTATATATATTCCATATTTGATGGAATCTTTGCCAGTTGATCAGAAACCCACGTCTATTCGGATACATATTTTAAACAAGATGGATATGATAAAATAATTCGAAACGTCATACCCTTTGAACACAATTATCAAACCTTTGCACTAAAAGTTAGTGAGCTCGTTATGTAAAAATTTAAAACCAACAAATCATTCAACTAGCGAGTCAATACTCATTAAAGTAGTGAATGATTTGCTGGAAAACGACAAAAAATCAATGATAAATTGTACTTTGAACTATCATATGACACATACACAATTTAAAGGGATAATTTCAGAAACCTCCCTTGAGATTTCTGACAATATCACCTAGTACCCCTAAGGTTTCAAAAATATCATTTACCTCCTTTATTTTCAAATTTTTGTATCATTTCAAACCCAATTCAAAATATACTATTAAAATAGTCATTTTAAGAAAAAGAATATAATTTCTTTTCAATATTGCCCTTTAGTTGCCTTGCTATTACAAATTAAAAAGTATATTAATCAAAATTTCATTTCTAAGGCAAAAGCATGAGGTATAAATATGATGGAACATAATATAGCAGTTGTTACCATAAAACTAAATTTTTTAAACTATAAAAGGGGAATTTTTATTTAAAATGTTTTAAAACTAGAAAAATAAATTTTTTTTGTCTTTTTTAAGGTTCAATTATGTACTACTATAATAGGGGATTGATTATTTTGGCAAAAATGTAGATTTTTTCTACTAAAGTGTTGCAATCTAGGGGATTAATGATGATTTTAAAACTTTGATGTTGGGTCCTTTTTTTTTTGATATGCTAATTAGTTGCTTTTTTAGGTTTTTTTAAGGTGCCTTTGAGGTTATCGAATAAAGAAAAATTTCATTTTATGTAAGCTAATTTGAGTGAACTTATAAAATTTTATAAGTTATTTAATATTTTCATTTTTTGTCTATATCAATGGCTTGAAAATTTAAAAAAGGAAAAGTGTTTAAAATTGTATTTGTAACTTATTTGAATTGGCTGTAAAAATTAATTTGTAGTCCTATCAAGATGCCAAAAAAAAAAAGAAGTTATTTTATAAAGTATTACGATGATTTTTATTTGTTTTGCAAATTATTTGTCATGACAATTAAGGAAATACAATAAAATGGTAATTTTTGAATGAAATTATCAATACACTCCAAAAACTAGTTTTTTAGTATTATATTTTGAATTGGATTAATAATGATACAAAACTTTGTAAATAAGGGAGGTAGGTGATATTTTTAAAACTTCAAGGGTGTTAGATGATATTGTTGAATACCTCAAGGGAGGTTTTTGAAATTATCCCCAATTTAAATCATAAACTTTTCTGTGAGAGCTGCACCATAATCAATTGGGACCCCACAAAACTTCTACCTGAAAATTACTGACAAATTTTGAATGAACCTTGAGCCATTTTTTAGGATTATTGCCGACAAAGCCTTATAGAACCCTGAACCAAATTAAAATGGCTTGAAATTCTATTTGAAGTATTTGTTTGGGAGTAATATATTATTGTTGTTATGCTTCATGGTCGTTACAAGTATATTGCCACTTGCTTATGTAAATGTATTGCTCATGAGTTGGGGATGTGATAATGGCTTCTAGCAAATGTGCTAATTAATATAACATTCTCAGTCTAGTACTAAAAGAGAGCTTAAGCTACTTACTGAGTAAATTGATCAAACCATGCTACACTTATGTTCGGTAGATGATGTGAAAAGTCTATTATGGAGTGTCATTAACAAAACCCTGGCAAAAATTCATAATCCCGGTATTTAGAGTGCCGAGTCATAAAGTAAGGGAGAATGATGATTTGGAACTTGCAAACAACTTGCAATTTCTAGCTCATATTTTATGACACTTTGCACTCCCTAATGTATGCCAATTATTATTTTGCTCCTAATTCTAACTTTGGGCACATTGCACTTTCATTAAACTTTTAACTTCATCTTGTTTTGATCCCATTGTTAAAATTTTAAAAAAATTAACAAAATTTTAATGCGTAGATCCGCATACCTATTTCCCAGCTGGTCAATTTCACTTTGCACTGCCAATTTATAACTGGTTTCGACTTTGCAACCCAAATTAACTTTAATATTAAACATATTGCGCCCCCTCATTTTGTTTCAGTATACTATTACATAAATATTGAATCTTTTATCAACAACAAGAATATTAATTGAGCGTAAAGATCTTAGTCATTGTACTCAGTTACCGTATGATACTGTAACCAATAATTGATTAACATTTTCAAAGAAATGGATTTGTTTTTTTTTTTTGGGGTTTAAGGTAAGCTATGTCATTTTTATTTAGGTATAATTTCAGAAACCTCTTTTGATGTTTCTGACAGTTTCACTTGGCACTCTCAAATTTTGAAAAATCTTACTTACCTCTCTTACTTTAAGATTTTTGTAACATTTACAACTCATTTCAAAAATATAATTTTAAACAATTCATCTTGGGAGAGTAAATTTAATTTCATTTCAAAATTGCCCTTTCATTGTCTTACTTCTTTTGTTGTCTTATATTTTATTACCAAAAGTGAGTCTATTAATATAAAATAAATTAAAAATAAAAAGTATGAAAAACTATCTTGATTGACAAAATATAGTGTGTTTTGTATACTAAGATTTAATATTTTAATTTTGCAAGTTACAAAGATAATATTTTTCTTTATTGTAAAGTGTTTTGAGTTAATTCAAGAATTTTTATAAATCATTTACATATTTATAAGTTTTTTTTTGTCTAAATGGAAGGCTGGAAAATTAAAAAGATACAACAAACTAAAAATTATATATAAATTTTATTTGTGTTGTTTTTAAACCGACACAAAAATGCATTATCATGATTATGAATTTTGTAAGTTATTTTTAAGAATATTATAAATCGTTCATAATTTTAAATAACATAACTTATCCAAACCAATGACATAAGACTACTAAAGAATTTTTCAATCTCATTATCAACTTTTAAATTTTCATCAATTTACTACATCCATCTATTTACAAAAATTAAGAGACAAATTTAGTATATTATAGTAATTCAGAAATCATAGGAAAGGGCAAATTTGGAATGAAATTATAGTTTCTCTCCCAAAATGAGTTTTTTAGCATTATTTTAAACACACGGCGAAAGAAGGTAATCGAGGGATCCTACAGTTGGATTGAGTTCACTTATGCTTGAAATCAAGGGATGCAGGGCTGCTTTCATTTCAAAAGTATAGTTATGAGTAAGGTTGCAAACGAATCGAGTCGCTCGCGAGTAGTTTGAATTCAAGTCGAGTTCAATCAATGTCGAGTTTGAGTAGTTCGTTCTTATGTTCGAATCGAGTTCGAGCAACATTCTCTTCAACTCGATAACTCGCGAGTTTGATTTTTTCGAGTTTGAGTAGGTTTGACCTCGAGTTTGATTAGATTCGAATTCAAACTTGAACTTGAATTCGAACTTCATTTTGAGAGTTCATCGAACTCAAGTTCGAGTTCTAATTCGGTGAAAAATGAGTCAAACTCAACTTTACTCAACTTATTTACCTCCTAGTTGTGAGTAAGCAAAGGATCCAGCACAATGGGCTCATCCACACAAGCTAAGGGAAGGAGAAGGTGGGGAATGGGGGTATTCTATTCTTATCTGCGGAAAGGGCAATCGCCTTGGCGTTCAGCGTCTGTGCTTTATCCATTTTTGGGTCCGTGATGACTGCACTACTTTCTGTACGCACCTTCAATTGTGGGGCTGCATTTTGATCTGAAGGTACTTAGTAGTGGGCTGATGTATACATTTGGAAAATGATTTCTTCTCCTTTTTCTAGTTTTTCTAGTTAGTAGTGGGCCATTATTACTCGAACCCATGCATTGGAGTCACTGTGCTCCCACTTTAATCTTCGTGCCCAGTAACAGCAGAAAGAAATATATGACGGAATGACTGCTAGTTGATCAGAAAAACACTACTATTCTTTTTTTTTTTTTTCTTTTTCAATCAAATGAAAATGACCGAATAACTGAGATTAGGACAAAATGATGTTAGTGTACTATTAATTAATACTGTTGCCTAAATGGGTGCTCATACTATTGCTTACTTTTTTTTTTGTCAATAGGCAACTATATAACCTACTTCTACTCTATGGGAGGGGCTAAAGAGACTTGCATCGGGGTTGGCTCATACTATTGCTTAATTTTTTTTTTATCAATAGGCAATTATCTAATTTACTCTTACTCTATGGAAGAGAGGGAGTCTAAAGAGACTTGTATCGGGGTTGGTTGGGGGCAGGGGAGGAACCAAAACCTCACAATAAGTGGGGTCAAATTTTAGTACAGTAAAACTTATGTAAAAAAAAAAAGAACTACTAGTATTACATACAAATTATAATTGTATCCTTTGAGTACTCAGTTTCTTAAAAAGTTGCAAAATCAACTCATTATCCATTTTATTGAATACATTTTTCCAATGTAAGTAACTCAAACTCTTGATTTTTTAAAAATAATATGTGAACTACCATCAATTTGATCTTTTACAGGTCTTTTTTAAGAAATTTATCTTTAGTATGTTATATGTAACTTAATTTTGTATTATAAATATAAAATTTAGTATCCATTTGAAAAATATTTGTTTTTCAAAACTTTGAAATTTGGAAAAATTGGTTTTCCCATTCCACTCAAGAAAGTTCATCCATTGTTTTTGAAAATTATGGAAGAATTTATTCTTGAAAGAATTTCCATAAATAACTTTAAATAAATTCAAAATTCTTGTAGTGGTAAGAATTATAAATTTTCAATTGTTTGGGGTCAATGTATGTAGAAAAGAGAATTTGACAAAATTTAGTGAGGTCAAATATGATGCAACTTTGGAATTTTCCAAATTTTCTAAACCTAAAAACTAATTTTTCAAAATTAAGTGGGTTCAATTGACCCCACTTGGTTGAATGTGGCTCTGCCACTGGGTGGGGGAGTTTAAAGAGACTTGTATCGGGGTTGGGGGATTAACCACGAGACTAGATAGGGGGAGTCTAAATAGACTTGTATCAGGGTTGGTTGGGGAGCCTAAAGAAACTTGTATCGGGAGAGTTTAAAAAGACTTGTATCGTGGTTGGGAGATTAACCATGAGACCAGATAAGTGCTGTGGCTTTGCCACTAGGTGGGAGAGATTAAAGAGACTTGTATAGAGACTTGTATCGTGGTTGGGAGATTAACCACAAGACTAGATAAGTGCTGTGGCTCTGCCACTGGGTAGGGGAGTTTAAAGAGACTTGTATCAGGGTTCCTCTGGAAACCTTTGAATTACCTTACGCTGAGATCCCAAAGTGGTGACGTCTGAGCGTGTGGAGGATGAAAACATAAAACAGAAAGCAAAAGTAAAGGAGGAAGGACTTACTAGTAGTAAGAAGGGAAGACTAAGGGGAGAACTCTCCTAAAACTTGAAGAGGCCGAACTGGTGAATTTGAACTGGGTTCTGAATCTCTTTGAGAGTGATGAGTGAAAATGAAAGGTGAAAGTGAGAAAGTGACTGGCCTCTCCCCCATTTATAGGCGGGAGCGAACGGGAAACTCAGAGGTTGGAGCGGTTACCTTTTCGAAATTCGAATCAAGGCATTAATGAGAGCGGTTATGAGGAGACACGACGAGTCGGAGCTGAAAGGTCATGACCACGACTCACCAATGCCGACCTGCCACGTGTCTCCATGACCGTTAGGGGACTCCACTCGCCTCCGGAGGCGGCGTGAGAGGGATTAAGGGCGTGCTCGGCCGACCAATGCCGAGCCGCGTGTCTCATATCAGTCATGACCAAATCCATCTGAGGAGGATGAACCTGGTCCTAGGAGGCTATTGAGGGAGCTATGAATAGTGAGCATTACCGCATTAGCGTTAGCGACAGTTGGCTGACTTGCCAAGGCGACTAAGCTCCGAAACCGACTCGGCCCCACACCTATCGGCTTGACCTACCACACCGAGCGCCCACGACATGCACAGGCTGGCGAGGCTGGTCACCAAGATGGTCAGGATGCTTACCTACATAATCGGGGGTCTCGTCTATCCTTATCCTCCCAACTGATGGATAAGTCGTATTCCCACCTCCAACGGTATTCGGGATGGACTGCAACTCTGGGGGGCTCATTGCTTATAAATACACAGGTAAAACACCAGATGAATGTACGCCTAAACTATCATAGCATACTACCTACTCTCTCTCTTCACCTTATTGCTACTTTTCTAACTTGATCGTCAGAGTGACCCCGGGGAGTAATCCCACCGCCTTAGTAGGTGCAAGTCAGCTCGGTAAGCAGTTGGGAGTTCCAAATGAGGTCAGTTCGGCCGGAGGGCAGATAGGGGGAGTCTAAAGAGACTTGTATCAGGGTTGGTTGGGGAGCTTAAAGAGACTTGTATCGGGGTTGGGGGATCAATCACGAGACCAGATAAGTGCATGTTTGCACTCTCTGAATTTTTTGAAAACAAGAAACACTTTATCTCTTGTTGATGCATTATGCGGGGTTTGAACCCCTGACCTAGTACAGGGGAGAGTCTTAAGAGGGCTCCCTGGCTATTGGACCAATGGTTTCGTACTATTGCTTAATTGTCCCACAAGATTCTACAATAACTAGAAAAAGGAGAAGAAATCATTCCAAATGTATACATCAGCCCATCAGTAAGTACCATCAAATCAAAATGCAACCCCACAATTGAACGTGCGTACAGAAAGTGGTGCATTCATCACGGACCCAGAAATGCATAAATCACAAACGCTAAACGCCAAGGCGATTGCCCTTTTCCTCAAATAAGAATGGAAAACCGGCATTCCCCATCCTTTTCTTTCCTTAGCTTTTATGGATAAGCCCGTTGTGCTGGATCCTGTGCTTACTCATAACTATGCTTTTGAAATGAAAGCAGCCCTTCATCCCTTGATTTCAAGCCTAAGTGAACTCGATCCAGCTTAGTGTTCCCTCGACTACCTTCCTTCGCTTTGTGTTTAAAATATTTTCATCTAAAACTCAGATGAAAATATTTTAAACAAGACGGATATGATAAAATAACAGTAGTGATCAGATCAGAAACCCACTACTATCCCGATGAAAATATTTTAAGCAAGATAGAGATGACAAAATAAATTCCAAGGTCAAACCAAGCGGGTAACTTCTCCAGAAACAATTTACTAAAAATTGGGACATGGCTATTTACTTGATGACGAATTCAGTGACCTGGAAGGCTGGGACGCATCAAATATTGAACTAGATCTTGAGAATGAATTTTTCATTCATGCGTTGATAACAGTGATGGAAAATATATTCATTAATCATTCAACTTACACAATTACAAGAATTATATAGTGGAAACATGACTCCTGCCTTGCTGACCACTACTGTGACGTGGCACCACTAAAAATTGAACTAACCACCAAGGATTTATCCGATGTGTTCAAAATTTCAATGATTGTTTAATGGAAACAGGGCAAACATAATTATCGGCTTTTAGCAGTCAGCAGGTCTCATATACATGTATGCATTCGGACACGGGCCGAACAGTTGCCAGAAAAATCATTTGGATCATTTTTGTACAAAATATGTAAAATATAACTCTATATGTACACGATGTAACTTATTTCCAACAACGTGTAATTATAAAACAAAATTTTATGAGACGTACATATGATGTGAAAAATAATATATAACATGTAATTTAGGTCTTACATTTTTTTAACCAAGTCTTGGTCATAGAGCTTCAGGAATGTTTGCTTTCATATCTAATGTATACGTATGTATATATATTCCATATTTGATGGAATCTTTGCCAGTTGATCAGAAACCCACATCTATTCTGCTAAATATACATATTTTAAACAAGATGGATTCGATAAAATTATTCGAAACGTCATACCGTTTGAACACAATTATCAAACCTTTGCACTAAAAGTTAGTGAGCTCGTTACGTAAAAATTCAAAACCCAACAAATCATTCCACTAGCTAGTCAATACTCATTACAGTAGTGAATGATTTGCTGGAAAAGGACAAAAAAATCAATGATAAATTGTACTTTGAAGTATCATCTGACACATACACAATTTAAATCCATAAACTTTTCTGTGAGATCTGAATTATAATCAATTGGAACCCCACAAAACTTTTACCTGAAAATTACTGACAAATTTTGAATGAACCTTGAGCCATTTTTTAGGATTATTGCCGACAAAGCCTTAGAGAACCCTGAACCAAATTAAAATGGCTTGAAATTCTATTTGAAGTATTTGTTTTGGAGTAATATATTATTGTTGTTATGCTTCATGGTAGGGGTGTGCAACGGAAACCAAAACGGTAAATCGGAATCTCAATTCGGAATTTTTCGAAAAATTCGTCACTAAATTTTTGACCGAATTCGTTTTCGTAATCGAACCTACCGATTTCGCAATGCTTCCGAATTCCATTTTGAAATCGGTTGCCCACCGACTTCCGAATTCAAAATGTGAGACCCTTATTCAATCCTTTACATAGTTACGAGCCTGGGTGTAGTTATTCCAAGTAGATGAAAACAAAACTAATTCTACTTCGCAGCTCTTCAGTGGAAGGTCCTCAAGCACATGGAAGCCTGGTTGGAGACTGATACTGCTCAGTCGGCTCTTGGCATAAGAATCTGCATGCTGATTCCCTTCAAGCCACACGATCCCAGGCCATAATTCAGCTGAAACACTGCTCGCAAGTCCCAAGTTTTGACAGAAACCCTCCACCCAAACTTCCCTGTCATCTCTTACAAATGATAAGTGATAGCATCATAGCATACAATTGATGCATCAGAACAAAATCCTCACTGGGTCTATTAATCAAAACGAGAAATATCCAACAAGGACAAAAGAGGCAAACATGTAATAACACTTCTCAGCCAGAATTCAGAAAATTTCATGAGAATTCAACACAAGAGACAACTTTGGCCACATAACCATAGATATGAGAGAAAACAGGCAAAAAATTCTTTCTTTTATAAAAGAGAGTATGCCAATGTCAAAATTCCTCTTCCTTTTGACATGACATTTAGTATAAATAAAACCAGAAATATAATTGGAACAGATTGAATACATTTAACTTTTTGTCCAAAAGGAAAGCACATCTAATAGTCACACAAGCATCAGGACATCCTCAGGGTCCCAACATATTCCAGAAACTGACAAGCACAATCGCAAAGTACAGCTGCCATCTTTAATTTTCTCAAGTACTAAGCTTAACTAGCTAATGCTATCCCTGTGTATTTTCAGCCCCAAAATTTCCCTCAACACTTAAAAGAACTAGCATTACTACTTAATCTAGATAGAAAAAGGACAACACAACCTTCAACAGCACAAAACAAGAGAAAGTTGGCATGATTAGTTTTCAAAAAATATAAATGAGTGACCTCAAATAGTAATTTTTAAATAAAAGGTACAATAGCCCCATGTTACTTAGCTCAACCAATCAATCATGACAAAGAAAAGAGTACGAAGCAATAGAAATGGAAACAGTAATGATGACAAAAACTCACCATCGGGCCACCAAGCTTCATACTTGACATCAACAAAGCGTTCATGAAGATGAGCAGTCCATCTCAGCCTTGGCTTTGGATCTCTAGCCATCATCACCCCACCGAGACCACCACCACCACCTCCATTTCTTTCAAAACCATATCCCACACCAACAAGACACTACCAGCTATGCTTAAACCCAAACACATATACCAAATAAGACAGGCAAAGCTGCCCATATCAAATGAAGTTTCCCAGCCAACAACAAATTATCAAATGAAGTCCAAACACAGTTATACAAATATCAAATGCCAAATATTAAGTCAATTCACCAAGATGTGTCAATTGTCAAATAAAATAGATTACAAATCACATTTGCAAATTGCAAGGAAAAAGGGATAGCCCTCCAGTCTGAAAATTCTGAACTCCAAGCCCAAGTCAAGACTCTAGCTCACCATTGGCTTTGGAGGAGTCAAACATCTACAATTGTGGATTCGGCACCTCCCTTAAGCAAACCTATTATCAAAGAAACAAAAAAATAATGAAGTATCATAATAGCATTTAAGAATAGAAAAAATATTTCAAGTTTCTAAATAATAAAAAAGATAGTTTACCAGATTCAAATTCTTCAAGATCCTCCAATTTTTCTTCTACATTCAACTCAGTTTTCGATGCCCGAATCCAATCTTGAGCACATATCAAGCATTGCAAAATTCTAGGAGTTAAAGAACTCCTAAATGGGTCAAGAACGCGTCCCCCAGTACTAAAGGCAGATTCGGATGCAACTGTAGAAACTGGGATTGCCAATACATCACGAGCCATTTTCGATAGCACCGGAAATCGAAGACTGTTAGCTTTCCACCAATTTAAGATATCCAGTTGAGGATCATCATCCTCACAATCCTCACTCAAATATTTGTCAAGTTCAGATTTAGAATTCATTCCTCCAAGTTCGACTTTTCTTTTCTTAAATTCCATTCTATATCTGTCATTGATCTTTCTAGAGGAATCTCCATCAAGTGAAGAATTGCTATTTTCAGGCTCACTAGGATGTGAAGAAGTGGAGGAGTGGGAAGTAGTAGCTGACCCAATAGGAGTATTGAGTCTCTTATACTCGACAAATAACTCATACATTGCATCCCTAGCTAGGTGAGACACCATAACACCATCGGATTCACCATACATTTTACATGCAATAAACTCAAAATATTCATACTTTGTTCTGGGATCAAGCATGTAAGTAATGAAAATCAACATATTAATTTTTTCAATCTTCCCCCAGTACTTATCATACTTGTCCTTCATTATTCTTGCCATTCCTCTCAAATCAGCAATATCACTTTCTGCCATTTCCTTTAAAATGCCATTGATATGACTAAGCTCATTAATCAAATTGTTGGATGTCACATATTTGGAGCCAGAAACTTTTACTGTAAGATCATAAAAGTTCTCCAAAAATATAGTTAAAAATCTTGCCTTTTCCCAATCAGATTTTGTAGGCAAGTAATCCAACTCACTAATCATGTATGGATCTTGTTCTTCAAACCTCTGAAATGCCCTCTCAAATCTCTGAGCAGTGTCTAACATCAAGTATGTTGAATTCCACCTAGTTGCCAGGTCTAGACTAAGCAACTTTTTACAATCAATTTTTTCAATTTCAGCACATTCTTTGAACTTTTTCAAACGAGAAGGTGATTGCCTAATATACTTCACAGCTGCTCGGATGCAATCAACTGACTCTCCAAATTTTTTTAGGCCATCACTCACAATCAAATTGACTATGTGAGCTACACATCTCATATGAGTCCACTTTCCTCCTAATACAGATTTACCCCAATTTTGCAATTTACCAACCAAATATTGCACAGTCGTGTCATTTGAACTAGCATTATCAACTGTTATTGTGAAGATATCATCAATCCCCCATTCTAATAAACATTTCTCAATACTCTTTCCAATTTCAGCCCCTTTATGACTAGTAATTGGACAGAAATTTAAAATTCTTTTATTTAATTTCCAATCACAGTCAATATAGTGAACTGTCAAACACATATAATTGATTCGTTGGATAGATGTCCAACTATCAGTGGTCAGGCAAATTCTACTGGCATTATGTTTCAACATATTTTTCAACTTTATTTTTTCATCTAAATAAAGCTGATAGCAATCTCTAGTAATTGTCCACCTAGAAGGAATTTTAAAAGATGGACAAGCAGTTCTCATCACATGCTGGAATCCCTTGCCTTCTACATGTTTGAATGGCAATTCATCAATAATCAACATATAAGCAATGCTTTTCCTAATTGCATCAGAATCATACTTCCAACTAATAAGTGCGCTCTTAACATCACCCCCGGAAGTTTCACTTTCTCCCAAACATAAGGTACCCTGCCCCTTAGACTTATTAGCAGGATTTAGATCACAGGATTTAACATGGCTTAACAGAGGAGTAGTACCATTAGACTTCGAATCAGCAGCTATTGTTTTTTTACAATAGTTGCATATTCCATGACGAATACCTTTTTCACAGTAGAATGGTGTAAAATGATCCCAAGCAGGTGACCTACTCTTGTATGCTCCTCTCTTCTTCTTAATGCCAGTTCCGGATGCTTCACAGCTATCCGAAGTAGAAAGCGGAGGTGAGTCACTTCCTTCCTTCTCATCAACATTGCTAGC
This sequence comes from Gardenia jasminoides, assembly GCA_013103745.1. Classification (NCBI taxonomy): domain Eukaryota; kingdom Viridiplantae; phylum Streptophyta; class Magnoliopsida; order Gentianales; family Rubiaceae; genus Gardenia; species Gardenia jasminoides. Next base: position 38,539,997 of record CM023103.1, read on the forward strand.
CATGCTTACTAAATTACTAGCATGAAAATGAAAATGAAATCAGACAATGAAAGCAAAAATAAAGTAAAGGAGACATAGAGTCGGAGGAATCATTTAAAAGAAAATTATAGTTTTTCATCTAAGTGAATCCAAAATTAAGTAAAGGAGATATAGAGTCGGAGGAATCATTTGGATAAAAAGGGACAATGAAGAGTGAAAAATACTTTAAGAAAATTCCATCAAGATCCAATGCAAACCATACCATTGACACTAGAGAAGATCCTCAGACAAGCAGCCCTTAGGGCTGATCTCAACACAGATGCATACATTTTGGGTTCAGTAATTGCTACCAAATGGTAGGTAATGCATGCATAAAATATGCAATAATTAAGCACGCAAACTAACAGAAGAAGAAATATAGTTCAAGACACACATAGTGCTGCTTTTATAGAAGCTCATCGAAGCTCTAATATACATGGATTCCTATAGGAGTAGCGGGGCATTTTTTAACCTGTCCTATGTTGCTATAGAAGCAATATCTAGAAATATCATGACACAACCAATTTCTGATAGTTTTTAGAACAAACATCAGTCTCGGTACTAGACAGTTGAATTCCAAATTCTATTACACTTTATTATCCCAGCTTCAACTCCACATAAATTTATTCACTTTCAGATTCATTCTACCTTAAAAACTGATTTTCAATATAGCATGTCAAAAAAAAAAAAGGAACTTTTTTGGAAAGCCTACTGTATTCTATGCTTTGAATGGCATTTTCTTACATGTAATGCAATATACTTTAACTATTTGATACACATGGGAGCTTGAGGATGCTAATAAGAAAGACCATTGCCTCAAACAAAGGGAACAGTGTCACCGCCCAAGTAATCAAGGAAATAGGGCAATAAAAAAAGAACACTTAAATCAGTAATTGACACCAATAAAAAATCTCTAAAGGTAAACAAAAAAACTACTGAACCCCTTGTCGTCTTCCTTTTCCATTTCCTCTTTCATTTTCAACACCACAACAGTGCAAACATGAGTAATATGAAAAAAGATAAATTAGAAACTAAAAGATGTATACAATTTCATCCAACTTTCACAAATTCTACTCCAGAGAAAAGAATTTAAGTAAAGGCTCATTTGGTGGCAGTAAGTTAAAGAATTTAAGACACAAAAAAGAAGTTGGAAAGGCAGCACCTCTGATGTTGTCGGCCAGGCGGGGAGACCACGAGCCAAGAGGCGGCGGCGGCGGCGCTGCTGCAGAGTCCCTCTTGTAAAGCTGCGGTCCCTGCAGAGGTTGGAGGCAGAGCTGTGACTTGTAGAACTCCTGAGGTTGAAGACAGAGCTTCGGAGGTTGAAGGAAGTAGGGATGGAGCTTTAGCCTTGAAGGAATTAGCCAGGCCAAGGGGTGGAGCTGCTAGGGGTGGAGCTGCGGAGGGGTGGAGAGTTAGAGTTATGGAGGCCAGAGGTTGAGGGCAGGGGTGGGCGGCGGAAATAAAGAAATTGAAAGATTAGGTTTACTAGTTTAGAATTAGGACTTAGGCGCCGCGCGTTTACCTGAATGCCTGACTAGCTCGTTCCCCTTTTGTTTTCTTTTTCTTGTAACTTTTTTTGTCTATTAGTTTATATTATTATTATTATATATATATGTTAAACGAATTCGAAATAGAAAACGGAATTCCGTTTTCTAAATCGAAAAATGAAATCGAATTCGGAACTTCCGAATTAAAAAATCCTATTTTCGAATTCGTTCTAATTTCACCCTAATCGAAAACGGAAATTCGATTTCAATTCCGATTTACCGTTTTCCGAATTTGAATTTCCGAAATGAATTCGAAATCGGTTGGTAAAATCGGTAAATTTCATTTTTGCACACTCCTACTTCATGGTCGTTACAAGTATATTGCCACTTGCTTATGTAAATGTATTGCTCATGAGTTGGGGATGTGATAATGGCTTCTAGCAAATGTGCTAATTAATATAACATTCTCAGTCTAGTACTAAAAGAGAGCTTAAGCTACTTACTGAGTAAATTTGATCAAACCATGCTACACTTATGTTCGGTAGATGATGTGAAAAGTCTATTATGGAGTGTCATTAACAAAACCCTGGCAAAAATTCATAATCCCGGTATTTAGAGTGCTGAGTCATAAAGTAAGGGAGAATGATGATTTGGAACTTGCAAACAACTTGCAATTTCTAGCTCATATTTTATGACACTTTGCACTCCCTAATGTATGCCAATTATTATTTTGCTCCTAATTGTAACTTTGGGCACATTGAACTTTCATTAAACTTTTAACTTCATCTTGTTTTGATCCCATTGCTAAAATTTTAAAAAAAATTAACAAAATTTTAATGCGTAGATCCACATACCTATTTCCAAGCTGGTCAATTTCACTTTGCACTGCCAATTTATAACTGGTTTCGACTTTGCAACCCAAATTAACTTTAATATTAAACATATTGCGCCCCCTCATTTTGTTTCCGTATACTATTACATAAATATTGAATCTTTTATCAACAATAAGAATATTAATTGAGCTTAAAGATCTTAGTCATTGTACTCAGTTACCATATAATATTGTAACCAATAATTGATTAACATTTTCAAATAAATGGATTTTTTTTTTGGGTTTAAGGTAAGCTATGTCATTTTTATTTAGGTATAATTTTAGAAACCTCTTTTGATGTTTCTGACAGTTTCACTTGGCACTCTCAAATTTTGAAAAATCTCACTTACCTCTCTTACTTTAAGATTTTTGTATCATTTACAACTCATTTGAAAAATATAATTTTAAACAATTCATCTTGGGAGAGTAAATTTAATTTCATTTCAAAATTGCCCTTTTATTGTCTTACTTCGTTTGTTGTCTTATATTTTATTACCAAAAGTGAGTCTATTAATAAAAAATAAATTAAAAATAAAAAGTATGAAAATCTATCTTGATTGACAAAATATAGTGTGTTTTGTATACTAAGATTTAATATTTTAGTTTTGCAAGTTACAAAGATAATATTTTTCTTTATTGTAAAGTGTTTTGAGTTAATTCAAGAATTTTTATAAATCATTTACATATTTATAAGTTTTTTTTTGTCTAAATGGAAGGCTGGAAAATTAAAAAGATACGACAAACTAAAAATTATATATAAATTTTATTTGTGTTGTTTTTAAACCAACACAAAAATGCATTATCATGATTATGAATTTTGTAAGTTATTTTTAAGAATATTATAAATCATTAATAATTTTAAATAACATAACTTATCCAAACCAATGACATAAGACTACTAAAGAATTTTTCAATCTCATTATCAACTTTTAAATTTTCATCAAATTAGTACATCCATCTATTTACAAGAATTAAGAGACAAATTTAGTATATTATGGTAATTCAGAAATCATAGGAAAGGGCAAATTTGGAATGAAATTATAGTTTCTCTCCCAAAATGAGTTTTTTAGCATTATATTTTGAATGTTACAAAAAGTTTAAAATATGGGAACTAAATGAGATTTTTTAAAATTTGAAAGTATCAAGTGAAATTATTAAAAATCTTAGTGGAGATTTATGAAATTATCCCTTTTATTTATCAATAACAGAAGTCCTTGCACAAAGGACAGCATCTAGGTCACCTGTGAAGCTGCATACATTGGAGAAATGATTACTGCTCCCGATAGCAAAACTAAACAAACTGACAAACGTACTTTTTAAATGCAGCAAAGCGATTGAGATATGGAGAATGGCACTAATTCAGTGGGATGGAGTCATGGATCAGCAAGGATGCTTTAAGAAGTGGTGGGCATCAGTGTCAGAAGCTAGGCAAGACACGAAGGAAATAGACATTTGGAGCTAACAGCCACGATTCTCTGGAATATTTGGAAGAGCAGAAATGAAAGGAGTTTAGATGCAAAACTCAGCATCCAATGAAGATAATTCAAAAAGTTCAAGCTGAATGGATGGAGTATGAGGAATTGTATATGAAGCAATCAGGGAGGAGTACAGAAGAAACATCAGCAACAGTAGGAGTACAGCCAGGAGATATTGAGACTTTTACTGGAGGAATCCGACTGTGTATTGGAGTTAAAACTCAAACTGGCAATAGCAATATGGGCATTGGAGTGACAGTCTGTGATGCAGGAGGTCAGGTTGTTGAATGCTGGGCTCTGAAGGAAAGAAAATCAGGAATGGAGTAAGTGGATGAAGCTACTGCTATCAAATTGGCCATGATTAAGGATTTGTTGAAGAGTTGGGATAGAATCGAAATCCAAACCACCAAGAAATCTCTGATCTCATACATTAAACTTTCCACTGCATCTGATATCAGACTAGCAACCCATGTGGTGGATATCAACAGTTTGAAATTAATGTTTCGAATGTGCTCTTTTGCATTAATTAGTGATGATAGTGACAATTGTATTCACATTATTAGTTGGTATGCCTTAGGCATTGATTGTAATGAGGATTTTATCCTCATATAGTGTCCTTGCACACTTGTATAGACTCTTGGAGCCTTTGCTCTTGTTAAGCCCTAAATTGTGCACATAATTTATGGATATTTCACTTTTTATCGTGCCAAAAATGGTGTTAATTGCTGTATTCTACTCATATTTGGTTTTTGGCATTGATTTTAGGTCATTGGAATTACTTGGAAGTTAAAAGCGTAATTAAGGTGAAAATTCCAGAAAACAATTCCTGACAAGGCGCGGGCACGCTATGTTTTGCAGTGAAGTATGCTTTTATGAAGAAGTAAACTTACGGAAGATATTTGCTGATTATTTGGAAACAAAGATTTTATTTACTTTTAGGAATTGGTCGAAGACCCTTTTTATTTAGGAAATTTGTAATTGGTTTCCCTCATTATTTTGTTATTACTTAGTACTTTAGACTCCAAAAAGGACTTGAACTCTTTGAGTCCTAATTAGGTAAGGAAACTTAGGGACCTTTCGTATATATTAGCTTAGCCTATCGCTTGGGGAGGAGACGGCTGGACAGACTTTGTTGTGGCTGCCAAACTTTTGTTTTTCGTAGGTTTTTGAAGTTTTAGTTTTCTTTCCAATTTGGGAGCCGTTTTCTTCTTTCTCCTTTGTCGATTAAAACATTAAATTGAAAAACATCTCTTGGTTGCAATTTTCAATAAGGAGTGGCTAATTTCTTCCATCTACTTGAAGGCTAATCGATCTTTGGTTCATCAACTCTGTGAGACTTGATTGAATTATTTTTATTTCATTTATTTACAAGTATTTGGATATTTTCTGATGTTCACGTTTATGATTATTTCTTGCAATTAAATACCTGATCAATATTTGGTTGTGTGAATAATCTACTGTCATCTAGAATGCCAAATCCGTAATTGTTTGGTGGTTCTAGTATTTGTGACAAGTGACTTGATTTAGTAGTATAAGAAACTTTTGGATTATTGTCACGGAGGTATTCAATCTAGTTTAAATGAACCGAGCTTATGTGTTTGTTGGTTAGAATTGGTAGCCTTTCTAATTGTTAATGCTGTCGTAGGCTAAAATCTAAGAGCTTGTTTAGGGTTGTCTATTGGCAAGAGAAGTAGTCACAGACCTTGTCGTGGCTATCGATACAGTAAGAAAGGGCAGGTTGTCAGAGTTTGTTGACAACTATAACCAATTTATTTTGTAAGCAATGAATGCCATTTAGCATCAGTGATCAATTTGATGATACTAAAGTGAGATTACACCTTTGACTAAAGCTTTTTATTGATTGATTTATTTTTATATTTGAATCGTGTGATCTTGTTTATTTTCATCTGCATTGTTAATTAGGAATTGTTCCACACCTTTCCCCCCAATTTACTTGTTTTTGATTCACAGAAAATAATTCTTCTAGTTCCTTGAGGAGACGACCCTACTTGCCACTCACATAAATTAATTGAATTCTCGGGCTAAATTCTGGTCAATCGGGTTCAGCATACTCCTTGGAATTAGGGTGAAACCAGCAACCCATTGTATATCCGGAGTCATTGCTCCAGTACTAGAATTGACTCGGGGATATTTTTGTAGGCAGTTAGGATTTATTTATTTTTGTGCAGGTTTGACACCTGTCAAGTTTTGGCACCGTTGCCGGGGAACTTGGTGCCTTAATTGATTTATTTTCTGTGAAAATTTGTTTTTACTTTATTTGTTATTCAACACTGTTGCCAGTTCATGCCCCGAACTTCTCATATAGGTAAACTACTATACGACCCTGAGATAGAGAAAACAGCTCGTGCATTGAGAAAAGAAACAGGGCAACAAGCAGAGGAATCATCTTCCTCCCTGGCCTACACATACTCTTTTTTTTTTTTTTTTTTGTGAGAAAAAAGTTTGGGTGGGTTCGATTTCGGTCACTAACTCGGGTCAGGATCGTTTTCAGGGAACATTGATCGCCTACAGAGAGTTACTTACAAATCACTCACCAACGCATCCCTCACATCGGTAGCAGGATTGAACACACGACCTCTTCAATTAAATATGCCACGTAAAGCTCTGCTATCGTAATAGCTTGCGTTGCTGGCTCATCAGTTGTCGGATCTGCTTCTCAGCCTTGTCTGAATGCACGAGAGACAGTGATCGTGCTGCCTGACTGAGCTATTTGACATCTTGGATAATGGAATCAATCTTCCATGGAATTGGTGATGGACTTTAGGAAAAATACTATGGTCCATTTATGGTATCATTCTTTCACTTGTATGCCTCATAAATTTTTTTTTTGGTAATAATTGTATGCCTCATAATATTGAAGGAAATTATTTAAATTTTAAATTTCCAAAATTGTTATAATCTGAGAGTATTTTTTTTGGTAAATATAATCGGAGAGTCTGATATTTAAAAGAAATCGTGGATTCTTCTCACTTTTAGAATCCACCTCTACCTGCGGACATGAGAGATGCTACGTATTCTGTTACTAGAAGATAGGGGACAAGAGGTTGACTAGTGAAGCCAATAGAAATGCCAACCAATAAGTCAGCCGAGATGAATGAGTGCATTATTATTATCCACCACCACTTGGGTCGCACTCACAGTTCAAGAGATTAGCTGGGGTGAGCAGTTATAAATTGAAGATACCTATCAAATTAGAAAATGGGATAATTTTAGAAGCTCAGACAATTTCACCTAACACCCTTAAAATTTAAAAAATTAGTATGACCTCTCTTAATTTCACTATTCACGTAACGAAACTTATATTGTGCTGATTAGAACATGAACTAACCACAAAATACTCAGTAAAAAAACCTACACTACCCTTTCCTCATGTTCTTTAATAAGCTAAAAATGAGAAAATTCTTGAATTGTTTTTCTTCGTACCCAATCCACCCACCAGGCCACAAGTCACCAACCCTCCCGATAAATAAATAAAACAACCAATGCCAATCAATCAACCCCCTTTTAACTGATCTACAATCAACCAATTCCACTACAAGTATCTATGCATAGTCCTTTCTTCCCATCATTACCGTGATATATTTCTTTTTGTCTGTTCCAAGACTATCATTTATCGAAATTAATAAAATAACTTTAATTACTTTGCAATTGTTGCTTTCCTACTCGGTAAGGGTAAATTACTTATAATACCCTGTGCTTTTACTTAATACTAGATAACCCTTCTAATATTTCAAAATAGGTACATAATCCCCCTATGATTTTATGTAAAGTGGAAAATGAACGGAATGCACAATTAGTTATAGCGTTTATAACAAGGATAACATTTTTATACACTGTCAGTATATAATTTTTTTATACTAGCAAAATTGGATTATGTTAGATAACACAAATTTAAATTTGAAATTCAAATCATGCACATGTGATTTTACATTTATTCATGTAAAAATGCGTGTCACAAAATCTTAATATCCATTTAAACCCCTTATGGTTTATATAAATATCCACTCTAAAATCTTAATTTGCATTTAAACCCTTTATGGTTTATATAAATATCCACTCTATCCCCTGTGATTTTACATTTATTTAAGTAATCTCTCTATACTTTTATACAGATTTAGCATTTAAGTAAGGATACTATAGGTATCTCAATAACCGACATTACATTTATTTTTTTATTTTTCTGTTAAGTTTTCACTTCGCATAAAACCATAGGGGGATGAAATGGACATTATGAGACGTTAGGCAGATCATTGGTTGTAAACAAAATCACAAGGCGATTATATGTAGTTTACCCTCCAATAAATTGCCTATCAATAAGGAGCACACGTACAATGTGAAAGTGTAGCAAATGCACATTAATAAAGCAACTAATTTCACTCTGCACCCCCAATTTATGTTTGATTCTAACTTTGTACTATAAAGTTCAATTTTTGACCTCGTTGCACCCTTAACTCCCAAAATACAATTCAATGATCAATGAATTTTTTTTGAACCTCTCATATTTCCCAACATCCTTCCCATAGGTCCAAGATTTGAACTCTGAATTTGACGGCAAGAACACATTCTAAGAGCCCTCCTTTAATCATTAGGAGAATTTTAGTGATTCCATGATCAATGAATTTAAACAAGTTTACAAGAATTGCACAAAAGGAAATATGGCCATCTACTAAATGACAAATTTTCTTACCTGCTACCAACTAAAATTGGAGGACTAGATTGTAACCATGAATTTATATCAGAGCTTTCCTAAACAACGAGAAAATATTCGATCTACTCAAGATATTATGCAAATGATCAATGAAGTTAACAATTTCAAGAATTGTACAATGGAAACCTGGCCACCTGATACTAGTACTTGAAGGCGGATTTTTTTTTTTTTTTTTTGGGTCAAACGGTAACAATCTACGTAATGAACCAACACTCGAAAGACCAGGATTATGAATTTTTGCCAGGGTTTTGTTAATGACACTCCACAATAGACTTTTCACATCATCTACCAAACATTGTGTAGCATGGTTTGATCAATTTACTCGGTAAGCAGCTTAAGCTCTCTTTTACTAAACTGAGAATGTTATATTAAGTAGCATATTTGCTAGAAGCCATTATCACATCCCAACACATGAGCAATACATTTACACAAGCAAGTGGCAATGTACTTATAACGACCATGAAACATGTTCAAGCTTCTCTAAGGCTTTGTCGGAAATCCTAAAAAATGGCTCAAGGTTCATTAAAACTTTGTCAGTAATTTTCAGGTATGTAGATCTAACTATTTAAACCGTTAGATGACCTTTTCTTTTTAGATACAAATTCAAGTACAACAATTACAAATGGTCCTGTAGGAGGGATTAGATCTATCTAATCTATTGAAAGGTGTGAAGGGAGTTAAATAATTTTCGACTAAACTCCAGCAAATACTAGAAAGGCAATGCAGTTAGGGGGGTTTGACCACTGAATTACGTCCAAAGAGGACCTTAGGATTGTCTCGGTTGCTATTGAACCAATACCTAGTGGTTATCCTGTTACATGACTTAGATGTTCAATGTCCAACTACTCACGGTGCTGTTTTGGTCAAACGTTTAAGGGAGTAGGAAACTAAATCCTACAAGCTCTACTGTAGTTAAGCTAAGAGCCGAACAATGTTATAACAAAGTAGCTTTAACAAGCAGAAAATATTTGAATTACATTTCCATGCGTTATTAACGTTAGCTTAACATAAGACCACTTTTAATAATGAACTAACAATTTCTACGGTTATAAGTTCATATAAGGGTATTCTAAGACATATAAAAGAAATAGAACGAACTGGGTACAGTGTTTTGTTGGAACTTAATCCAGGATCCCAATATCAGATATTTGAATACAGTTACAACAAGTACTATTGCGGAAGCATACCTGAATTCATATTGACTGAGTACTTGACGAATCCTTTAGATCCTGGGGTGGGGTGGCCTTCCAGATCTACACGTACTCGCTTTTCCTCTTGAGTGAGCCTTTAGTCTCTCTCTAGGTATTATTTCTAGAGGATGGGATGTCTAGAAAATATGACGGCTAGGTTACGTGTGACACGGGGACCATGACCCTATTTATAGATAACTTTCACATTACACATTGGAAACCTATTTCAGCCCATCATTGTAATAGGAAATCCCCTTAAGTCTCTACACATTAAAGGCCCACACCCTATTAGATACATTAAAGCCCAAGCCATAGTAGACCACTTTAATTGGGCTAACTTTATTTGACAGCCTGCAATACATAATTATTTACATATAAGTCCAACGTTGGATTAAGGATCCAACAATCTCCCACTTGGACTATATGTGTAACTTTATAATTATATTTTACTAAATAACCATATGAGCTCAAAATTTGCTGTCATAACCAAATGTATCTCTAACCAATTCCGTCCATCAATTACACAAACATAGGATCAAAGCGGCCTTTGTTACAATTTTCGTAACTTCGACCCATCAATGGTCATTATGCTAATATAATTGAATGACATGAATTATGATGTGAATGTGTAGCATGGAAATTTCATGTAATGTGATCTTAACATGCCTATTTCCAACTGGTCCACCTTAAACTTTCATGAGATCAAACCATACCAAAAGCAGTAGAAATGAGCGAAACTTTATTTACAGTATCCTTAAACAAGCGAAAAATATCAATGTCTCAAGAGCATCTAAAACAACAAACTCCCACTAAAACTGTATATCATCTAATGCCATTACACCCATATGAGCAGTGTGCTCGTGAAACATCTTGGGTGGCAATCCTTTAGTAAGCGGATCCGCAATCATGGAGTTTGTTCCAATGTGCTCTATAGACAACTGTCCACTCTGAACTCTTTCTTTAACAACCGGGAACTTGATGTCTATATGTTTTGACTTCGTTGAGCTCATTTGTTATTGGAATATTGAATCTGATTTATTGTCACAAAATAGTTTGAGTGGTCTATCAATAGTGTCCACCACCGTAATCACGTGACAAAATTTGCAGCCAAATTCCATGGTTGGATGCCTCATAACAAGCTACGAACTCTGCAGCCATAGTGGAAGAGGCTATGAGAGACTGTTTAGCACTCTTCCAAGAGATGGCACCCTCAGCTAATAAGTAGATGTAGCCCGTTGTTGATTTCATACTATCTTGACATCCAACATAATGGGTCGGTATACCCAATGATCTCGAGCTTATCGATCTCCGATCATTGAGCATCGTCTTTTGTTCCTTGTAGGTACCGTAAGACCCGTTTGGTTGCTTTCCAATGATCTAATCCTGGATTGCTTAAATACCTACCAAGCATCCCGGTAATGTACGCAATATCCGGACGCGTACATACCTGAAGATACATTAGACTCCCTACTGCAGATGCATAAGGAATCTTATGCATCTCTATTTCCTCAAGAGCATTTTTAGGACACTGATCGAGACTAAATTTGTCTCCTTTAGCCACAGGGGTATCACCTGGTTTGCAATTTTGCATGCCATATCGTTTGAGAACCTTTTCGATATAGCCCTTTTGTGATAATCCAAGAATACCTCGAGAACGATCCCGATGTATCTGAATGCCTAACACAAAAGATGCATCACCAAGATCTTTCATCCCAAAATTCTTAGTTAGAAATCTCTTGGTTTCATGCAATAATTCTATATCGTTGCTGGCAAGCAAAATATCATCAACATATAATACCAGGAAAATATACTTGCTCCCACAGAATTTATGGTATATGCATTCATCAACCAGATTCATCTCAAAGCTAAACGAGATGATCACTTGATGAAATTTAAAGTACCACTGTCGAGATGCTTGCTTGAGCCCATAGATGGATTTTTTAAGTTTGCAAACCATATTCTTTGGATCACCTGATACAAAGTTTTCTGGTTGCACTATATAAATTGTCTCATCAATGTTACCATTGAGAAACGCTGTCTTTACATCCATCTGGTGTAACTCAAGATTGAAATGCGCCACTAGTGCCATTATAGTTCTAAAAGAGTCCTTCGAAGAAACCGGAGAGAAGGTCTCTTTATAGTCGATGCCTTTCTTTTGTGTGAAACCTTTGGCGACAAGACGAGCTTTGTGCCTTTCCACATTGCCTTTCGAATCCCTTTTGGTTTTAAAAATCCATTTACAACCAATAGGTTTCGCTCCTTCTGGCAATGGGACAAGATCCCAGATGTCATTGTCTTTCATAGATTTCATCTCTTCATTCATGGCATCAATCCACTTTTGAGAATTTGAACTTTCCATGGCTTGATGGAAGTTGATTGGATCATCTTCCATCAATCCAATGTCATCCTCATGTTCTTGGAGAAAAACAATGTAATCATCTGGCACTGCACTTCTCCTTTCTCTTGTGGATCTCCTTAATGGCACTAATTCTTAAGGTGGTAGAGTTTGTTCCTCCAGAGTAGGAGATTGTCTGACATTGTCTTGATTTGCTGTGTCATTAACAATGCTAGGAATTGGATCCTGAACAATGCCAATAACATTAGTGGGAATATTAACATATTCCTCTTCAAAAACAATATCTCTAACTATATCTTCTCCCCCAAACTCAACATCCTCAAAAAATCGAGCATTTCCTGTCTCGAACATTGATTTAACTGTGGGATCATAAAATTTGTAACCCCTGGATCTTTCAGAATATCCAACAAAATAACAACTGACCGTTCTTGAATCCAGTTTCTTTTCATTTGGCCTATAAGGCCTTGCCTCAACTGGACAACCCCAAACACGTAAATGCTTCAAACTAGGTTTCCTACCAGTCCAAAGCTCATAAGGGGTTTTGGTAGTTGCCTTAGTTGGAACTCTGTTAAGGATATATGCTGCAGTCTTAAGTGCTTCGCCCCAGAGTGATTCTGGTAAGGTAGAATGACTTATCATACTCCTCACCATATCCTTAAGCGTTCTATTTCGTCTTTCAGCAACACCATTCATAGTGGGTGAACCCGGCATAGTGTACTGTGGGACGATACCGCATTCCTCTAGGTACTTAGCAAAAGGCCCTGGACGTTGTTCACCTGAACCATCATATCTACCGTAGTATTCACCACCACGATCAGACCTGATGCTTTTAATTCTTTTGTTGAGTTGATTCTCAACTTCAGCTTTAAAATTTTTGAACACGTCTAGGGATTGAGATTTTTCATGAATGAGATATATGTAGCCATATCTCGAGAAATCGTCTATGAACGTTATAAAATATTGTTGGCCATTCCAGGCAGACGTAGGAAATGGTCCACAAATGTCTGTATGTATAAGTTCTAAGACGTCTGAGACCCTATTGGCTTCAAATCTCCTTTTATTGGTTTGTTTCCCTTTATACAGTTAATACAATCACCAAAATCTGTAAAATTTAAGGGGTCGAGAATTTCATTTGACACAAGTCTTTCTATTCTCCTTTGGGAGATATGACCCAATCTCTTGTGCCATAATGTGGCTGAATTCTCGTTGGTTAATTTTCTTTTACACCTACGGTACTCAAATGCGGGATTCATTATATGTAGCAATTGTGTCAACTAAATATAGATTATCACAATATGATAAAGTACCGGAACCAACCAATTTTGAATCATGAAACAATCTAAATTTTCCATCTCCAAATGAACAAGTATAACCAGATTTGTCCAAAGAGAAAGAAATTAAATTCCGTCTAAAAGGCGGTACAATAAAAGTTTCATTAAGATCCAAATAAAATCGGACTTTAGTAATAATCTAAAACTCCAATTGCTTCAACTTGAACTGTTTTGCCGTCGCCCACATAGATATATTTTTCACTATCATTAGGCTTTCGACTCGGCAACCCTGCATAGACACTTGATGTGAGTTGTTGCACCGAATCCATCCACCAAGTGTGTCCAGTGCGAAGTTAAATTAACCTCAGAACAAACCAAATTAAAAGCATACCTTTCTTAGCATGCGTGATAATTGGTCGCGATGCTTCTTTCTATGTCCTTCACACCACAAAGAAACAACCATTCTTTCCGGTTCAACCGGTTTCTTTTGTTGTTTCTTTGGAGGTCTTGTACTGCACTTCTTTATCCATCTTCCTTTTCGCGTCCCTTCCCTTTATTAGTGGTAGAGACTAAGTGAGCACTTTCATGCGATCTTGCTTCAACCTTTCCTCTTCCTCTACACAGTGTGAGATGAGTTCATTTAGAGACCAAGTCTCCTTTTGACAGTTATAGCTCACTTTAAATTGACTAAGCTGTGTGGAAGAGATATCAAAATCAGATGCACTAATAATTCCTCAGAAATTGTAAGGTTTAGTGCACCCAATTTAGAAGCAAGATGAGACATCTCCATAATGTACTCCCTGATGTTGCCTTTACTACTGTATCTCATTGAAATTAGGCGTGTCAAGAATGTACTTATTTCAGCCTTTTCATTCTTGACAAACCTCTTTTCAATGTCCTGAAGGAACGCTTTAGCTGAATGTGTCTTATTAGACATAGTCCCTCTAAATGCTTCTGGAATGGCCTTTTTCATGATCATTAGACACATGCGATTTGATCTCTCCCACATTTCCAAATTCCTCTTTTCATCAGAGGTACTGGCATCTGTAAGTGGTGGGGGAGTATCAACCCTTAACGCAAGGTCTAGATCCATGACTCCAAGAACTATCAGGAGATTCTCCTTCCAGGACTTGAAGTTAGTGCCATTTAATAAAGGAATATTGCTGATGCTGGTCATGATATTTGCAGGATCATTCACAATTAAACAGAAAACAACACATATAATTAAAACAAGCTCACATAACCGAAAAATAATTATAAATTCAAATAAAGTAACCCCATCACAAGATATCGATATTCCATTAATATTCTGCCTTTGGACAAAATACTAACTTCTAGTGATATCTTGGTGTAATAATAAACACTGACAATAAATACATGTCGAAAAATAAATTTTCCTTTGGGCCAATTTATAATTCACATGTAAAATCCAAATAATTATCACGTATTTATTACCATAAGTGCATATGCAATTTGTTAAATATTGACCTTCCTTTGGGTCGATCAATATTCACAAAATACAAATACACAACTAATTATATTTTAGAATAAATTAATTTCCACAAGAGAGGTCACTTTGGTGACATGTTGTTTCAATTAAATTTATCCCAAAATATATATAACCATACCAATATTCGAATTTAAAACTATACAAAATTTTAGGCCAAAATCAACCTTAGTTAATTCTGGTCAGACTGGTCAACAGTCAACCAGTCAACTGGTCAATCCAACAATTGGGTCAAAATTTATTGGATCAAAGATCCATATCCATAGCCCAATAGTTAATTATTTAAGCCCAAATACTTATTAAAGTCCATAAATGCTTTATAAGACCATATGCTTGGTGGGCCAACTTTTTGAACTTTATAAGACTTAAATAATTTGCAAAATTTCATGTACTTTAAGAAACCATATAACCATGCATGGTGAATAACAAGAAACTTGAAAGCCAAATGACAGAAACTTTCTTGTTCCATAAGTTCGGTAACCAAAACAACAAAGCAAACCCAACATGTTACGGTGAAAATATGCGGGTCCTATGACTTTCAAGAATTCCATTGTTTTAATTAAAGAAGCTTCCTAAAATTACGCAAGCATAGTTCGGGCATCAAACCTGACGATTCAAGATAATACAGCCAAAATTCAATGACTACCCAAAGCAAGGCAACAAAATTCAATGACCATAAAATAATCATGAAGGCCATGCGGGTCCATGAATTCCTTTGCATGAAACCAAAACACAAAGCCTTGCGGGTCCTATGCCTTTTCATACCTTGTTTGTCAGTTTCTTGCTAAAGAAATGAAACAAAAAACAAACAAACAACCGTGCAGGGAAGACAAAGCCATGAAATCCGAACCGCAAGTCAAAGTTCAAAGCCATGCGAAATTGGAATTACTTCAAAGCCATGAAGTGCATGCGGGTCCCACGACTATACATGAATCAAATTAAAAAAAAACGCAAGTCCGAAACACAAAAACATGATTCATGCCTTATTTCATGCGATCAAACGAAAATCCAAATTCAAAACTTTAATGATTCAAAACCTGATATTGGGTGCTCTGATACCACTTGTTGGAACTTAATCCAGGATCCCAATATCAGATATTTGAATATAGTTACAACAAGTACTATTGCGGAAGCATACCTGAATTCATATTGACTGAGTACTTGACGAATCCTTTAGATCATGGGGTGGGGTGGCCTTCCAGATCTACACGTACTCGCTTTTCCTCTTGAGTGAGCCTTTAGTCTCTCTCTAGGTATTATTTCTAGAGGATGGGATGTCTAGAAAATATGACGGCTAGGTTACGTGTGACCTGGGGACCATGACCCTATTTATAGATAACTTTCCTGTTACCTGTTGGAAACCCTATTTCAGCCCATCATTTTAATAGGAAATCCCCTTAAGTCTCTACACATTAAAGGCCCACACCCTATTAGATACATTAAAGCCCAAGCCATAGTAACCACTTTAATTGGGCTAACTTTATTTGACAGCCTGCAATACATAATTATTTACATATAAGTCCAACGTTGGATTAAGGATCCAACATGTTTAACTTCTCAAAAATAAAATGAAAACCAGCAACCTGTGAACCCTGAATTAATCATATAATGAATTCACCCACATGACAATCAACAAAACATTTATTCATAATACGGATTTGTGATAAATAACTGGCCTTTTTTGGATTGCAATTTTCCACCAAAAACTTTTTATGTTTTTCGTAATTACATTTTCCAAACATGTTTTTACCACATATACATCACATCGTTACGGTATATTTTTCCATAAAAAATCTAGAAAGTGGTAATCCAAACAACCTCTTTCAAGTCCTAGAATCAAGAATCTATAGATTCTACACAACCTGTATAAGATTCCCAGTCAAACAACCCAATAGCCAAGCACCACAAACCATGGCCTTACCTCAAAATAATCTAACCAACAAAGTAGCAAAGTGAAATACAATTATTTTTTTCTCAAGATGATTTTTGTACATTTCACTCTCCTTTAATGGGAATCTCACCTCATTTTCTCTCCATTTTTCCTTGACCGGTTGAACTATGAAACGGCCATAGCTTCAATTCTATATTTAACTTAGAAAGTGAGGTGAACTGGTGAACTTAGTCAAGAATTGATTAAACCGGTCAAAACCAACAAAAACTGGCCATTGAACCAGGTTTTCACTAAATTTTTTTATATAAATTAATATTATCCAAGTAATTTAATATTAAAATGGTTAAAAATTGTAAGTAATTGAACCAAGATTATACTGTAAATCGGAAACTCATCCAAAACAATGGTAAAAGTTTTGTGGGGTCCCAATTGATTATGGTTCAGATCTTACAGAAAAGTGTATGAATTTAAATTGTGTAGGTGTGAGATGATACTTCAAAGTACAATTTATCATTGATGTTTTTGTCCTTTTCCGGCCAATAATTTACTACTTTAATGAGTATTGATTCGCCAGTTGAATGATTTGTTGGGTTTTGAATTTTTGGACAAAGAGCTCACTAACTTTTAGTGGAAAGGTTTGATAATTGTGTTCAAAGGGGGCAAATTCCTCCAAATATTGACGATTACAAAAAAATTCAGCCATCTGATGTTATTTTTTTTTGCATTTCTCCATCTATCGGTGCTGCACATTCAATGTGCGGCACCAGAGAGGATTTTTTTTTTCAAACAATTTTGGAGGCCCCTCTGTGCAAATTTTTTAAAAATTTTGTCAGGTGCCGCACATGCAGACATAGAAATTTCCATGTGCGGCACCAGAGACATGGAAATTTCTGTGTCAGGTACCACACATGCAATGTAAGGCACCTGACAAAAGTTTATAAAAATTGCACAAAGGGGCCTCCGAAAATTGGTTATGATTTAGTAAACAACTTTAGGAGTATATATTTATATACTTATTATATATGTATATATTTATATGTATTTGTATGTATATTTATATATATGCATATATTTAATATATATGTATATATTTATATATATATATTTATCTATGTATATATATTTATGTATATATATTTATGTATATATATGTATATATATATTTATATCTCTATATATGTATATGTATATATTTATATATATTTATATATTTATATATATAAATTTATATGCAATATGTATTTATATATATATGTTATATATATTTATATAGTTATATATATATGTTACGTATATTTATATGTATGTTATATATTGACATATATTTATATGTATATATATTTAACTATTTATATATAACAATATTTATATATGTTTGTATATTTATATATATATGTATAAGTGTTATATATATTTATATATATTTATACATATGTTTAATATATATCAATTTATATATTTATATAAATTTATATATTTATACATATTTGTATATCTATATATATTTAAATATATGTATTTATATATTTATATAGATTTATATATATTTATATATATTTATGTATATATATTTATATATACATTTATATGTTTATATATATTTATATATACATATATGTTATATATTGACATATATTTATATATATTTACGTATTTATGTATATATATTTATATGTGTTTATATATATTTATATGTCTTTCTTGTACACTTTATTTGACAGTGTGGACGACTTGACTTGAATGATTTATCGATACGCTACATCCTAACCCCCTATAACTAGACCATTAAAAGGATGGTGAAGTTTAGTCCTTAAAACTAAAAACCCTACACCCTAAACCCTAAGTAAACCCTAAACCAACTAAAAATCCCAAACTCTAAAATGCTAAACCCAAAAACCCTAAACCCTAAACCCTAAACCCTAAAAACACTAAACCCAAAAACCCTAAACCCTAAACCCAAGACCCTAGAACCTAAATCCTAATAAAAGTAAACCCTAAACCCTAAGCACTAACCCCTAAACTGATAAAGTAAACCCTAAAACGCTATAGCCTAATCGATATAACTGCATATTCCAAACCCTGAAACCTTTAAACCCTAAATCCGAAAAACCCTAAAAGCCTAAAGCCTAAACCCTAAACCCTAAAAGCGTTTAGTGTTTAGTGTTTAGGGTTTGGAGATTAGGTTATAGCGTTTTAGGGTTTACTTTATCGTGTTAGTTTAGGGGTTAGTGCTTAGGGTTTAGGTTCTACATATTGGGGTTTAGGTTTAGGTCTGGTTTAGGTTTGGTTTGGGTTTTTTTTTAGTGTTTAGGTTTTGGGTTTAGCTTTTTAGAGTTTGGGGTTTTTAGTTAGCTTAGGGTTTAGGGTTTATGGTTTAGGGTTTGGAGATTAGGGTTTAGCATTCTTAGGTTTAAGGGTTTTTATCGGTTTAGGGTTTAGGGTTTTGAGATTAGGGTTTAGCATTTTAGGTTTTAAAATATAATGTGTAATATTTAAATTATCGAAAATATTGATCAGTCAAACCTAACAAAAAAATTAAGTAGGTATAATTTCAAATGAATGAGTCATATATTTTAACAAATCCAATTCAAGTGCATATATCAAACTAAATGTATACATAACTTTAGCAATTACGCAGATATTGCAATTAGACATTACTTTATCCGAATTGTTTACAGTTACTTTGCCATAATTAAATATACATATACAAACATATAAATATATACGATTATAAATATATAAAAAAATATATAAATATATACAAATATATACAAATATAAATATATATAAAATATATATATAAATATATAAATATACATACACACATAAATATATAAATACATATTTACATACATATAAATACATACAGATATAAATATATATATAGATATATACAAATATAAATATATATAAATATACAAATATATATACATATATACAAATTTAAATATATATATAAATATATATATAACCCCAAAAAATTTTGGTTTAGGGTTTGTATATTTAGGGTATAGCCTTTAGGAAATTACAAATTCGTCAGTTGGTTTAGGGTTTAGTGTTAAGGGTTTAGGTTTAACATATAGGGGTTTAGGGTTTTGGGTTTGGGTAATCTGCTTTTTTAGGGGCCTTTATGGTTTTAGGGTTTAGTGTTAGGGAGATTAGGGTTTAGGGTTTTAGGGTTTAGGTTTTAGTTGGTTTAAGGTTTAGGGTTTTCCTCATACTGGGTTTTGGTTTTAGGGTTTAGTCTTTCTGGTTTAGGGTTTACTTATATTAGGGTTTAGGTTTTAGGGTCTTGGGTTTGGGTTGTGGGTTTTGGGTTTAGTGTTTTTATGGGTGTGGTTTTAGGGTTTAGTATTAGAGATTACGGTTTAGGGTTTTGGTTGGTTTCTAGGGTTTTATTATATTAGATTTAGGGTCTTTGGTTTAGCGTTAGGGAACTCAATCTTTTATAACATAATTATTTACAAAATTTAATACTAAAAACAAACAACACTAAAACTAATTTACTACTAAACACAAAACCATAAATCATAAGTAAATTTACTACTACAATTATTTACAAAATTTGCATATATATTGAGCTTTTGCAAATTTTAAAAATTTGTTTGGTTTCGCACATCCAAATGTAAACTAGAGACAAAATTTTCATAGTCCTGGTTCCGCACATTGATGTATGGAACTACTTGCAAAAAAAAAAAAATTCTATCTCTGTTCGCATATTCCATATGCAAATCGATACATTCGAAACGTAAAAAAATAGCACCAAATGGCGGACTTTTATCCAAAACGTCAATATTTTAAGGAATTTTCCATTCAAAGGGCATGACCTTTTGAATTATTTTGTCATACCCATCTTGTTTAAAAAATATTTATCTGAAAATTCTTCTAAATTGTGTAAGTTGAATGATTAATGAATAATATCTTTTCCGTCACTATTATCAAAGCATTAATCAAAAATTCATTCTCACGATCTAGTTCAATTTCTGATGGGTTCCAGCCCTCCAAGTCACAGAATTCGTCATCAAGCAAATAGGCCATGTCCCAATTTTAGTAAACTGATTCTGGAGAAGTTACATGCTTGGTATGGGCAAATTCCTTAAAATATTGACGTTTTGGATAAAAGTCCGCCATTTGGTACTATTTTTTCCGCTGTCGAATATCAAGCATATCTACATGGAATATGCGAACCAGAGATAGAATTTTTTTTTTAGTAGAGATTTCCACACATCCAATGTGCTGAACTGAGACATGAAAATTTTATTCTAGTTCCGCATTACTGATGGAACCAAGCAAATTTTTTTTAAAATTTGGAAAAAAGGCTCCAGAAATATATATGTAAATTTTGTAAATAATTGTAGTAGTAAATTTGCTTATGATTTATGGTTTTGGTGTTTAGTATTAAATTAGTTTTAGTGTTGTTTGTTTTTAGTATTAAATTTTGTAAATAATTATAAACATGTTATAAAAGATCAAGCTATTCCCTAAACGCTAAACCAAAGACCTAAACCCTAATATAATAAAACCCTAAGCTAAAACCAACTAAAAAAAACCCTAAACCCTAAACCCTAAATCGTAATCTCCTAATACTAAACCCTAAAAACCCTAACCCATAAAAACACTGTCGCGCCCCATTTTTTATGAAGGGAGAGAGAAGGGTAAGGAAAACCCTCGTCGTTTTGGATTTTTAGTTGAAAAAGGTTTTTTGGTTAAAAATTTGATTTTTTGATTTTGAAAAGAAAGGTCATGGACTACAAAATGCTAACGATTTGAACCCAAAAAACAAAAGTCTAGAAAAGGGTTTTAGAAAAGTTTGGAATCGCCACTTGGTATGGAGTTTAGGTGTACCAAGTCACCCAAAAATTTTAATTAATGAAAATAAACTAAGAAAACCCTTTTAGATGACCTGTGTCTTTGAAAACTAGAGAAAAGGTTCTGGGTCACAGCTTGAAAGAAGGGAAGGCAAAGATTCAATGTTACTGTCTCTAAGGCACCCTTCTAACCTAGCCAAAGCTAGTCGCAAGATTTAGTTAAAAATTTCCTAATTCTAACTTTAAATTTATCACATTTGATGTTATCTATATGGATGCAAAACCTAAATCTAATGTTGGATCAAGAGGGCAAAATGTCTCCTTGAGGTTTAATTGAATTGATCACATTAGTTGTGTCATCCAAGTTTGATCCCTCGAGGAGGTCACTAAAATGCAAATGATGAAACTCAAAAGACGGAGAACTAGGGTTTTCAAAAGAAGTGCAATTTTATAAAATCTCAAGGGAAAAGAAATTGATTTTGAAAAGATCAATTTTAAGTGCAAAGAGGAACTTGAATTTTCAAAAGATGCAATTTTAAGAAAAACGGTTTTGACTTTGAATTGCTAAAACATGAAGAAGAAACTTGACTTTAAAGAATGATTTTGATAGAATAATGCATATGTATGTCCTAAAGAGGGATAATGCAACATAACGGGCTGGGACTAAGTTCGTGACTTTAAATCTTCCTTTTCATAGAAGAAAATAAAAGCGTGCTAAGGCTAGAAGCCATACTCGCTTTTCCCTAATTCAAAGGGTAATGCCTTAAATGCACTAATCTATTTTTTGATGAAAAAAAACTAAATGACATGTTTCGTCATACTGACTGGGAGAATAATAACATGCAAAATGGGAAAGAAAACTCTAAAAGTGAAAAGTGTGTGAAATTTGTATCTAATGCATGAACGGCATTTAAGGGTCTAGCATTGGACTAGCCCTCGTCAAAAGTTCTCACTAACATTGGATTAGTGAGAAATCGAAAGAAAGGCCACAACTAGCGTTGGACTAGTGTAGTGACGCCAATATATTTACACAATAAACATGTAGACATGATAATAAAGCAAGTAAACACATAAAACACATAAACACATAACGATAGGCATAATATCTAGATGCAAGACCCTAGGAAAGCAAGTAAACACATAATCATGCAAGCATGCAAAATAAGCATATAAAACCTAATTATTACATTGGGGGAACCTAAATACATTCTAAGGGGAAAAAATCGGAATAATAATCTAACTATTACATTTTCTAGAATAAATACACTTTTTGCAAAATTAAACCTATCTATTACAACTTGGCATCCAAGGCCTCCAAATGATTTACCCAAAAATTAAATGACATAAATAAAGACTAGGCACGAATAAAAAGCAAAGGAAAACTTAATTTAAAACATGCAAGATCATGCAAAAACACATAAGAGCACATAATAGGAGAAAGAAGTTACCATCCCTTGATGTGATGCCTTAATTGAATCCTTAAATGATGGGAATGGTTATCTAAGACTCAATGTCAACAAAAGGGATCAAGGTACCAATTTAAAGGAAAAATCAATGAAAAATTCAAAGAGAAGGTATCAAAACAGATTCTGCAAGCAACATGGACAAGACTAGGAAATACGAATAATAGAGTAAGATTCTAGAACAAAAGAGCAGAAAATAGCAACAAACTGAGGAACTGAGAGGTTACGCGGAGAAGAACGCTGATGGAGTCACAACTAGGTCCAATACATACAAAATGTAAAGTCGGAGGGGAACGCGACCGGGCTTGCAAACCAGACAGTCGCGCGTGCCACAAGTTCTCTTTCCATCTTCAAAATATCAGGAAGATTGCTTCCAGTTTTTCAGACAATAACACAAATTCAGAGGTAAAGGGATCTATTTAAAGCATTAAACATCATCATTCACATCATGTCAAAACAAGCTAAAATCGAAGAAGGCCAAATCTTAAGCATCAACATCATCAAATAGACAAAAAGGGGGAAGGGGAGAACTGTCAGGCTAGAAACGCGGGAGGTTACGCGGAAGGCTCAGGTAATAACCCCGCTTCTTCACATCTTCAAATATTCAAGAAGAAATGCTGACCGTTACGCGAACCAATCCGCGCAAGGGATCCGCTTTCTTCACATCTTCAAACATTCAAGAGGAAGCGCTGATGCTACGCTGTGGTACACAAGTAAGTGTCCCATCGCTTTCTTCACATCTTCAAAACGCGGAAGAATATTTTTCCAGAAATTTTTCAGAAATCACAACAAAATCAACACGTAAGCATCAACGTCCCCGATTTTAAATGTCGAACAAGACTATGAGCCTTACCAAGGCTTTATAAACACAACATGCTCATATAACAACCAATAATCATCATCAAATGTCATAAAACTTAAAAAACACATTTAAGACCTTGGTTCCACCAAAAGGTCTCTGATTCTCACAATTTTCACCCGAAAAAATAATAGATAGAGTCAAAGACTACCGATCTGAGGCTTGAAAAGAAGGAGAAGAAATCACCAAAATTCCGAAATCTTCACTAAAGAAAAGGAACCCGCTTTATCTTTTCTTTTTTCTTTTTTTTTCTTTGATCTTCAATCGCTTTTTTCTCTTTTTTCTCTCACTCTCTCGCCTCCTCTTCTCTCTTTTCTCTTCCCACTCTTTTTTCCTCTCCTTTCAGAAAATCCTAACATGGGTGATTTATAGGCGTTAAAACCTACAACCAAGGGCTTGGATGCATTTAGGGGTTTGTTGGTTGATTTTGATCATTAATGGGTGTTAGGGATTAAGGGTGAGTTAGAAATTAACTAAATAGGTTTCTTGATGCTCAAGTCACAGAAAATACAGCTGGAAATGAGGAAAAAAATGACCTAAAAAATGCGGCGATTTTTTTTTTTCATTTTCGATCAAGTTCTTGACATATCCGCTTAAGAATGTCCTGTTTTGACTTTCTTTTTTTTTTAAGAAAACCTACAAAAAATAAAGAAAGATGTGTTAGAATATTCAAAAATAAATAACTAAAAATTAATAGATAAAAACATAAGAAAACAATTGAAATAGTCAAATTTGGTGTTATGCTTGCCCTCTTCAGTTTCAAGAAACTCTAGACAAAGACGTAGACACCAAATGCTTACCGGTTTCACTGGTTATATCCGAACCATTGTAAACAATGAATGTTAGATTGCCAATTTTCAAACAAAATGCATAATGTGACCGAACTCAGATAGAGTTGCCTAATGATCTCGCCATGAGAATCAGGTCAAACGTAGTCAATGTAAATGAACCGTGATAAAACGAAAGTAATCGAATCTTGTAAAATTAGAACGGGAGATAGAAGGTGCCCTACGGAGGTTGAGACTCACCAATGAATTTAAAATATCAAGAAGGGATAGAGGGCTCCGCTGAAATGGTCGACTCACCAACGTAAATTTAAATTGAAGAATGGAGGTAGAAGGTTCTGGGCGGAGGTTGAGACCACCAACGTGAATTTAAAATATCAAGAAGCTGGGATAGAAGGAGTCCTTCTCATGGAGGTCGAGACTCACCAACGTAAATTTAAAATATCAAGAAGGGATAGAAGTTTTGGTACCCGGAGGTTGAGACTCACCAATGAGAATTTAAAATATCAAGAAGGGGATAGAAGGCAAGGTGTCTGCTTGAGGCTAAGACTCACCAACAGTAAATTTAAATTGAAGGCGGATAGAAGAGTGTCTCTGCTGGAGGTCGAGACTCACCAACGTGAATTTAAAAATATCAAGAAGGGATAGAAGGTGCGAGTCTGTGACTCACCAACAGGAATTTAAAATATCAAGAAGGATAAGGGTGCCCTACGGAGGGGTCGCTGAGTTGGAACTCACCATGTGAATTTAAAATATCAAGAAGCGGGAGATAAAAGGGTGCCAGCTGAGGCTGAGACAAAGCAACCAATGTAAATTTAAATTGAAGCAGGGGATAGGGGTGTTCCGGCAAAAGAGACAAAGAACCAATGGGGAATTTAAACCCGCTTTTCCAAATTTAGACTATTCAGTGAGATTGGACCCAGTTCCAATGACTAGACGGGAAATTTAACAAATATTCCCTCTAGGTCTAAATTGCTGGTGGGATTGGACCCAAATCTAGACACTAGCCGAGAGATGAAAACATAAATTGAAACATAAATTTGGATTGCAGACTTTGAAAAATAAAACACAAACCGTTCAACACGATAAATGTAAAATGCAAGTAATGATGCACTCAGTGAAATGTTGCATTTTTTATTTTTGATTTTTCTTGTCTGGAAAAGTAAGTGAATGATAGGAACAGAGACTTTTTTTTTCTTTTTTTTTTTTGATGAATTTTGGAAATTTGAAGAGTATAACTGAAACCTTTCCTCTCCGATTGAACAAATCCATATATGTTGCTATCCTCTTGATACGCAAACCTTTTCCAAGGCAAAATTAATTTTGAATGCATTATCCAAAATTAGAGATCACTTCTCTCAAAACAAAATTGCCCCAGTGTCAAATTGAATCGCATCCCTAGTAAGTCATGAAATTTTAACCAATCAGTCTATGGAAGTTCAATTTCTCTCCTTTTTTTTTTAAATCATAAAGTGCAAATTCTCTTGGGATCACAACTGTTAGCCATTAAAATGACTAAAATGTATCAAAACCATGCGATAAAATGCATTCATCAGATAATCGTGTTCATGAAACATTGCTTGTTCTCAAATGGTAGAAGTATTCATCAAAACAAACTATGGGTTGAAATAAACCATGCACGATCTTGGAAATCCAAATCCTCATAAACCGGCAAAACATTATTATGCAATTATTCAATTTGCATCAAGTACTCATAATATCAAGTAAAGAGACAATTATACCTCAATTTTAACAATTCAAGCTTGATTTCACTTTCACCAAATTTTGCAATCAAACGACTCATATAGTCAATTCAAGCTTGCTTTTCCACGCTTTCTCAGATTTTACTTGCTAAAAAGGATTTGTTGAAACACATCTTCTTACTCAAATTGTAATAATGCCTTTGACGCGAAAATCAACACTTTAGGTGAAGATTTCGGTTACTACGACATATGCCTTCTTGCTCAAATAGTAAAATGTCTTTTGACGAAAATCAACACTTTTAGGTGAAGATTCCCGTTACTCAACATTTTACTTGTTCGAACTGCTTTGCATACTTGTAATTCAAGCACCGTTACGTGAAAGTTAACATTTGTAGATGCTAAACCTCATTACTTAGGTACTAGAATCATTGAGAGAATTTTAGTTCTCACTTTGCTCGCTTTTCTTTTCCACTTTTTTTCCCTTTTTTTTTAGCATATCAATTGAAAAGGATCATTTACCAACTATATCAATCATTTTCTTGTAAAATCAATAAAAGAAATCTCATTAATAGGAAAAATTGAGGCATAATTTTCCCTATTTTACAAAACATACTTTTAAAATGCCAATGTCTTAATCACATAATGATTATTTCGAGTAAAATGAAAATGGATCTTTCAAATCGCATAATGCTTTATTTGAGAAGGATGAAAGCAATTGCAACCAAAATTGGATATTTGCACCCTTTTTGAATCAAATTTCGAAAAACAAATCAATTTGTGGGGCAAATGTGCAGTTTAGATAAAGTTTTTTTTCTTTTTTTTTCTTTATTTTTGTTTGTTTGTTTGTTTTTTTTTTTTTTTTAAAAATTTTGGCAGAGTTTCCCCTATAACTAGATGAAACTCCTCCAAGAACCCAAATTTTCAAACACATTCAACACATATAAGCACATAAGTCAAATTTAAACAAATATATACATCCCGACGCAAGAAGAATTTAACCAAAATATTTTCTAACAGTTAAACCTATGTCTAAAAATCGAACACAAGATCAAACATAAAAGAGAAATAAAGCAAGAATGGAATAGCGCAAATCGGTAGCGGATCTATCGTCTCCCTCAACTCCAATCACCGGCCTCCTCTCAGGACAGAGCTGCTCAGCCGGTGAATGCTTAGAGACTGGCCTCTATCTGACCTAGTCAAGTGCTCAAAGCCCGATGCAGCCTCCATAACGCCCCCCATCGAAGGCCGATCAGGTTCCATCCGCATGATCCCTTCTCGAGCATCGGGTGCGTCCAATCGCCTGTGTCCATGATGCACCCGTACCGGACATGGTGCGGTGGTGGTGGTGCAGTAAGATGATGAGCCAGCCTCTCCTCCCGATGTCTCCGAGCTCTCTGGGCGGCTCGTCGTGAAGCTAGCGGATGTTTGAGACATCTATGTGTAGATCCCAGAATGCGATGCTAAGTTTAGCCCGGGTCGTAGAGGTGGGATACCAGGTGAATCACCCCCACTGATGGTAGAGTGAAATAAGTCGGGAAACCCGAATGGAATGATGTGAAGTCCTCCTCACGGTCGAGTCTAATGTGACTAATAATAATGTTCGCAGGAATCTTGGCGAATGGTGATTCTTGACCGTGGAACATACGATCTAAAAAGTATAGATCGCCGTTTCCTAACTCCCACGCTCTTCTTTGGGATGACGCTTGTGGGCGGGGTGTACAAAATAAGCATGGCGTGGCTGAAAGATCGAGCCAGTTTAGATCTGGCTCGGGACCCTCTAACTCCTCATATGCTACTCCGAGACATGATCATGGCATGTGAGGGTCCCACTCCCTGTCGGGGTGACGAGAAATCCTTCTTCGCCGATCAATGGACCTCGTCATTGCATCCTGTAGTCCGAGCTATCGTGCTCGGTGATCACTAATCAACCCCTCTTACAGGACTGACCCTCTCTCCAGTGTTCTTCTTGTCCCTCGATGTTCGCATAGAACTCATGAACTAAGTCTGGGAAAGATCCGGTAACGCGTCGAGTCCTGGAGACCCACCCAGGTCTTTGCGGAAAGCGGTGTCTGTGGACAAGCCCACTCTCACGAGCTATGTGTAGCTCAGATACAAAATCGATGTTCTCTCTCGCCCGATACCACTCTTGGTTCTCTTTAGATGGGAGACCGCAGGGTGGTGTCAAAATCATAAGGAAGTGTCTGTTCGGTCCGCCTCTTCCTCAACAATGGTGTCTCCTCCACTATCCTCACTCGGGATCGCTCGACCATCGCTTTTACCTGCTCTTCAGCGACATAGTACCTGGGGCGATCAATTCAAGAGTAATTTCAAACAAATCTGACAAAGCGATGAATAAATATATAAACCAATTGGAAATTCCTGGAAAATACCTAAAAACAAAATTCTAAAACCTGAAATTCAAACAACTTCTACAAAGTCCTAAAATTCAAAATTCTAAAAGATTTCAATCAAATTTACAAAGTAGGAATTTCAAAAATTCCTTTGAAATTCAACAAAAGTTACAAAGAACAAAAAGTGCAATAATTCAACAACTTTCCAAAAATTTCAAGAAATTTAACAAGCCTTATGAAAAATCCATGAATTTTACACAAAAAATACCAAAAATCCAAGGTTTCTAAAAAAATTCAATAAATTTCCCAAAATTATTTAAATTCTTAAAATTCTAAGAATTCAACAAAATTCCACAAAAAATTCAAAAATTCTACAATTCAACCATTTCTATAAAACTACAAAGACTCCAACAATTCGTTAATGCAAAAGCACACAATTCCAGAATTTTCCAAAATTCAACAAAATTGTGACGAATTTCAAAACTCCCAAGCTTTCAACAAATTTCCACAAAAATTAACAATTCACAAATTTTATCAAAATTTCTATAAGAGGTACAAAAATCAAAGAATTCAGTGATTTCTGGTTTTCACATTAATTCTACAAAAGCATTACAAAGTTTCAATTAATCCCACAAAATTCCAAAAAGGACTAAGAAATTCAACAAGTTCCAAACTTTTCTAAAAAAACAAAAATTCTACAATTTCTACATTTGACCACTCAAACGTGCTCAATTTTAATCCAACAATCATATCAAAGCCTGTTAACAACAATCCGAAATTAAATTCAGAAATTGACAAAAATTACACAATTCAAATAAATAATAAATAAACAAATAAAATAAAATAAATAAACGGCACATCGCATCTTTTAATCACATAAACAAGTCTAATAAACATAAGAAACAACAACAATGATCATTATAATTCAAAATCAGAAAATTCACAGAAAAAGGAAAAAATTCAAATTTTCGGAATCTTAAAAGAAGTAATTTCGTTAGGACTTCTTACCGTAATCACGTAATGGAGTGTCTGAGGAGTGAAATGATGCAAAAAACCCTAAAAAACAAGCTCGAATCGATCCCCAATCGATCGGTTTTAGTTTCGGAAAACCTACCCTCAATGCCGAGCTTTTGATGCGTTTTCGTGATGTTTTGTTCGGATAAAAAGGTTCTAAGAGGCCTAGGGAGTGTTTTGGTGGAGAATTATGGTAGAAAAATGGGTTTCTGAGGATTTGGGGTGAGTTGCGGGAGGAAATGAAAAGGCAGTGAAGAAGAGAGGCGTCAAGGCTTGGCTGCAAGCTTTTGAACTGGAATGGAACGCTTGGTGAGAGCGGACCACTCATTCAGCTGCTATGTGTCCGTTACCATATGAACACGAAACTTTGTGATAAGAAACGCTTGGAATGAAGCGCTTGAGTGACTCATGTATCGCTGCGTTTCTTTGAAACATGAAAATGCAAAGAACCGATGAGGAAAACGAGCAGATCTAATGCTCACGTTACACCAGTGAACCTTTAAGATATGAATTTGTAAAGCAGCGAGTGAACGCTGGACTAGTCCACGAACCTCCAGCGTCCTTGTCAAAAAATTTTTTTTTTGAAAATTATTATTTTAAATCGCTATAACTTTGGTAGTGTCGTGAAACCTTGCTTCAAATTTTCCCAAAAGAATTTATCCTTCCTTGATTTTTCAAAACATCTATCTTTATTTATTTTTTTATATGCACACTTCAAAATGGTCTAGTCATGCATTCTAAACATTTACTCAAAATAAAGCTGGCTTCCTCGATTGGACCGATTGGTCACTTGTCCCTGCTTCTCTGCAAAAGAAAAGAAATGGTGAAAAAATAATGATACGCATACCGTCTACCCTTTTATCTCAAGCAGCCCAGTAAACATGAGTTCTTGGGCGTCGATGAGCGGTGTCAGCTGAGTTCCTTTTGTTTTGCCGATTAGATCCGCACACCCGCTTGTTTCGAACCTATATCACCCGTACCTTCACGATAATCTAAGAGAATTGTCCTTTGATGAAAGTGTCCTTTTGACGAAAATATGTGCAAGGATTTGTGCAAAGAAAAATTTTATTTTAAAATGACATCATAACCATCGAATGAATGCTAAACATGATATTTTAAATGAATAATAGTAGAATACAAGAAAGTTATTTAAAACGAATGCGTTGCACTTGACCCCTTTGGATATCATCTTTTGGAATTTGTTGATGGCAAGGGAGTACTTAATATAAAGTAAATCCTGATAAACATAATCACCGGTTTTCCTTGTCCCAGGAACCTTCCTTTCTACTTGTACTACTGCTTTTCAAAACTTGCCTTTATACCGTTTCAGATTTCCACTGAAGTTGACTGATAAGGTAGCATAATAAAGTAGACAGACTTAACTCTCAACTTTAGTCAATTTAAACATGTTTATTAAAATGGTGGCATCAGTGACAATCCCTTCTGACAAAATTCAGAGGGAATGTATTTGCATCATTTGCCTTTTGATTGAGAAAGTTACTTCAAAAATTTTGCAAAAAGGGTGGAAGTCTGTAACACTAGGGTTTTGCAAGGGGGTTTAGGTGTGGTGTAGGGGCAAGTTTTAAACTCGAACGCAATTTTTTTTTTTTGGAAAATCTGCCCCAGTTTGGGATTTGTGATTCTCAAGAGGGTTTGCTAAATAATTAACTGTTCTTTTATAGGCTCAAACAGGAGAATTGGGGGGTTGAAGTGTTTAAACGAAAAGGAAGAATGTCGGCTTTTCAGACCACCTTTTTGCGACAATAACTAAAGAAACCTTGCTCAATCATATGAAAAATCTTTTACACATGTCTGAATTGATTGGTTGAGGAAAAATCTGTCCGTCCATCTCCATGAGAACCAATGCTCCTCCAGGTAGCACCTTTGAATAATGAATGGCCCTTGCCAATTCGGAGCGAATTTCCCCTTAGCCTCTTCTTGTATCGGAAGGATTCGCTTCAAAACCTTGTCCCCCACTTTGAACATGCGAGGTCTGACTTTCTTGTTATAAGCCCGAGCCATCCTCTGCTGATAATATTGCCTATGACAAATGACATTCAACCTCCTTTCATCGATCAAAAACAGTCGCTCGTGATGTTGCTTGGTCCATTCAGCTTCTTCCAACTGAGCTTCCATTAGAATGCGCAAAGATGGGATTTCAACTTCAGCAGGTAATACCGCTTCCATCCCATACATGAGAGAGTAAGATGTTGCCCCAGTAGAAATCCTGATTGCAATTCTACATGTCAGAAAGGTAGTTTCTCATGCCAATCTCGGTGTGTTTCGATCATCTTACAAATGATGACATCCAAGATCATGAGATATCAGAATTTTCATCCATCAAATTCCAAAATAGTGACGTCCAAAGGTCAAAGGTTTTTATTTGTGGTCATCTAAGAGCAAATAAAATAAATGTGTGAAAGTAAAATGAGTGGAACATAACTGAAGGACAAAAGGAGATATGTCATTTCATTTGGCAAAGAGCAAGATGACAGATAATACCATGGAAGCATAATTAAAGGCATAATTTTAAACAAGCAAAATGTAAAATAACAAGTGCATTGTTTTTGAAGACATGATTGATATTAAAGCATGATTCATCTTTTTTTTTTAAGGACAATCCCCTCAAGTTTACCAAAACCTCCTCCGAGCAGGCAGACAATCGGTAGCCCAATTTTGTATGGCCTCTTGAGGAATCAAAGGAAACTCCACATTCTCCGTAGGATTGGTGTCAAGGGTGACCCCGACAAACAACTGAGATAACCCCGTCTCTATATCATCATCAGATCTTTCCTTTGATGGTCCACTACCAGCACTTCATCTTCTTCCTTAATGAACTGAGCATGGTCAACAAATTCCTCCTCCACACTGATCATTCCAACGACGTTTTTATGTTCCGGGAGAGGGTTTCTATTGACGTTCGGCCCTTGCTCATTCTTTCTTCTCAGAACTATGTCCCCGGCATCCACCATGTCTTGAATTTTATGCTTCAAGACCCAACAGTGTCAATCGTCAATGTCCCGAGCCCAAAATGGTAAGTGAGATAGTATGGGATCATATCCCGTGAGGGAGATCCTGGGGATACAATTTGGGAGGGACCGATTTTCCCAACCCTTCAACTGCCTCACAGCTGGTCAATGGGCGCCAGACAGGTGAAAGTCCGAAAGGTTTTCTGATTTTGCATTTCATTATGCTGAAAAGAATTTTGGACAGGATTTTGTGAAGCAGGTCTAGGAGCATAGTTTTGACGGGGGTGGGAGATAGGTTGGGAAGTTGAAAGCAAATGTGGGGGGTCCAAATGAATAGGTGGTGTGAGGTGTCACAAGCGGCGATGTGATAAACAGTGATGGTAGGGATAAGGGTAAGTATGAGTTTGAATTGGTGGGGTGACTCGAGTCCTGGCCCTGAGGTGGGTTCTGATCCCACACAAAGCAGCTTCTCCTTCATTCTTTCTAAACGGAGTTTCCTTCCACTCCATTTTGCCCTTGTACAATGCTTCCAATTGTCGTGCTGTATGCACATTGACAATTTTTTCCAGCTTTTAACAAACTCATCATACTCTTCTAACTTATTGACAATTGCAGAAAAGAACTCCCAGTCATTCAAAAATTTCTTCAAAATAAGGCGGATCATGAGCCTTAATGAAAGTACGTACAATCTCCTCTTCTATCATGGGAGGCTCAACTTTAGCAACAACTTTCTCTTGGCATATGACTTGTGATCTTCGAGGGTCTCCTTTGATTCCTTCCAATGTTGTTCGTGTCGGTGCCAACTCACAATTGAATTCATACCTTCACAAAAAAAACTGTCATTGACAAATCCAACCAAGTTTTGATCTCTTGAGATTTCAGGTTCGAGTACCAATCCAAAGCATCCCCTTCTAGGCTCTCTGGGAGCAGGCCATAGGCAAGTTCTCATCATCCACCGGTTTACCAAGTTTGTTGGCAAACATTTTAAGGTGCGCCTTAGGGTTCCCTGCATCATACTTGCTGAACTTAGGGTCTTGAAACCCATAGGTAGTTGGACGTGAAATAGGCACGATCGCCATCGTAATCCAATCCTCCTGTCGGTTCGCACCTTGTTCTTCTTTATAAACTCCTCAAACCTATCCACTCTTCATCGATTTTGTCGACTGGCATGACAGGCTCATCCATCTCTGGCTTTCCTTGGGAGGCAATGTCTCATACAAAGAGTTTTGTGGTATGAAGATGAGGTTTGGTATGATTGGGAGGTATGTTTAAGGTGAACTGGGGTTGAGTATAATGGTTTGCCTTTTTGGTTGGACTCAACAAGATATAGTCAGGGTGAGTGTATGGAAAACCGGTGTTGTAGTGAGAAAAAGCAATCTCATAAAGGTTAGGAATAGGTGGAACAAGAGTGGTTTGAATATTGGTCGAGAAAAGGGGTGGATTACTTGTCAGCGGGGGAATGCTAACAACATGTTCATGATCATTCTAGATACCACCTCCACTACTGTTGGCCATCAACTGATCAATTACATGCTTTATGCTGCCATCTCTAGCCATCTCATTAAACCTTCCCAGTACTTCACTTAACTGAGCTCCCAAGGCAGCAAATTCGGGCGAAATAACCAAAGTATTCTTATCTGAGCCTTCTGGTGCAGAACTCATGTTTACGGGTTGCTTCAAACTCTTGCTTTTGGATCGGGTAACGATGGGACTTCTGCGTGGAGCTATTTTTAAAAGTACCTGAGTAGAAAGAGAAGCACACTTTAGAAGCTTATTTCCAAAGGGAGTTGTGGAGATTTATTTGAAAGAAAAAGAGAAAAAGAGCGAAGTTAGTGATTGTTTATATAATTCGGATGCATGTCCTAGAGGGGGGCCCTTTTATGTCAAGGGTAGGCCTAGCATGAAAAATGCAATCCTCTGGGGTATGCACCATAAAATACCTGATGGATCCGATCACTCCGCTGATATGCGATTAGTAATCGATCCACAGGGTTGACCAAAAGAATATGCGCTGTTTGGCGCATTATGATGATGAAATTCGAATGGATTCATTACTTTAATTGATATATGAAGAGATGTTAAATATTAAAAAGGACTATTCTTGAAATAATTGTAGGGTCTTGACTTGTTTTTGAGGGAAATATGGATCTAGTTCAAATGGATTGGACGGGATTGATGGTTTGCTCAAAAATCAGTTGGGTTTATTGCTTACCTGTAACTCCACATCTCAATTTTATTTGCAACACACTAGCTCATAAGCCTTCTAAAATCAAGATTTGACCTTGATAAAATCATTATCTCAATAATGAGAAATTATTTGTGCATTTTTTTTTTGATTTAGTGTCCTTATGCATGGGATTTTACCAACTTTGATAAAATGGCCAAAAAATGATTATTAGAGGTTTATATTCTAGCATGCGACGGTCACTCCATATCTTTGCCATCATAGAAGGGATCGGACCCTACCTTACCTTGTGCGCTACCCCTTTGGATGTTACTGAAAACATAAACATGTAAGTCTCATTGGATTATATATCCGAGACACAAGGGTGGTTTATTCCTAACATGGGATTCCCTAAATGGCATTCCCTCTATGGCTTATGCATGATGCCATTTTATTAAAGCAAGTAAGGGTGCAGAATGAAACATGGCCTATAGGAGCCCCATTTGAATGCCGGGGTAAGCCTAAAAGTGATATGCAATTACAACTTAAATGCAATAGATATAAATTCAAACGTGCAATAGCCTATCTAGAAGGATAGCTTGTCTTAAAAGAGTGCCAAGACTCTTATTTTCTAGAGTTGTGAAAATGCAAGAAAAGGGAAGATAACAAAAGGTTAGTTTAATCGACAGATATCACATAACACGTTAGAGCAACAAATTGCACAAAAATAAAAAGGGGTGGAATCCTCCTCTGTGTCTAGTGATCCCATAGGGTAAGGTAGACTCTCCCAGGTAATTCTAACATGGATGCATGAGGTTGAGCTCACTAATGCATCTAGACTCGAAAAGGTTACAGCTCCCAAACCTTCGACTAAAAGGCAAAAGGTCATCAATCCAATGCCTCAAGTCGGTGGTTCGAAAGATCCCCAGACATTGCTATGTGCACGCCGTACACGCCACATGTCCAAGTGGATCGATCCTAATCCCAGGGAAGAGTGGGACAAGCCACCTAAAGTAAAAAAAAAGTAGGTCAAAGTAAAATACATATGTACGTATGAAAGTGATTCCCTTTGAGAGGAGGGATTCAAATACCAAACATTCTCGAGACTCTAGGGTAGATGCACACTCCCCCCAAAATGCAAGGCGCGGTACAAGTAAATATCAATACAAATAAATAAATAACAATTCATTCATCATGTACGTGATGTGTAAGGAGTGATTGCGCGGGAAAAATCCTAAAAAAGAAAAGGAAAAGAAAAAGGAATGCAACCTAAAACATCCAAATGTGATATATAAGAAAGTTAGAAAACGAAATAATCAACTAAATCAAGTGCTCGGACCCTCTTAGGAAAATCCCCAGTGGAGTCGCCAAGCTGTCGCGCCCCATTTTTTATGAAGGGAGAGAGAAGGGTAAGGAAAACCCTCGTCGTTTTGGGTTTTTAGTTGAAAAAGGTTTTTTGATTAAAAATTTGATTTTAATTTTTGGAAAAGAAAGGGGTCATGGACTACAAAATGCGACGATTTGGACCCAAAACAAAAGTCTAGAAAAGGGTTTTAGAAAAGTTTGGAGTCGCCACTTGGTATGGAGTTTAGGTGTACCAAGTCACCCAAAAATTTTAATTAATGAAAATAAACTAAGAAAACCCTTTTTTAGACGACTCCAGGTCTTTGAAAAACTAGAGAAAAAGGTTCGGGGGTCACAGTTGAAAGAACGGAAGGCAAAGATTTGATGTTACTCGTCTCTAAGGCACCTTTCTAACTTAGCCAAAGCTAGTTGCAAGATTTAGTTAAAAATTTCCTAATTCTAACTTTAAATTTATCACATTTGGATGTTATCTATATGGATGCAAAAACCTAAATCTAATGTTGGATCGAGAGGGGCAAAATGTCTCCTTGAGGTTTGATTGGAATTGATCACATTAGTTGTGTCATCCAAGTTTGATCCCTGAGGAGGTCACGAAAAAATGCAAATGATGAAACTCAAAAGGCGGAGAACTAGGGTTTTCAAAAGAAGTGCAATTTTTATAAAATCTCAAGGGAAAAGAAATTGGATTTTTGAAAAGATCAATTTTAAGTGCAAAGAGGAACTTGAATTTTCAAAGGATGCAATTTTAAGAAAAACGATTTTTTGACTTTGAATTGCTAAAACATGAAGAAGAAACTTGACTTTTAAAGAATGGTTTTGATAGAATAATGCATATGTATGTCCTAAAGAGGGATAATGCAACATAATGGGTGCGGGGGACTAAGTTCGTGACTTTAAATCTTCCTTTTCATAGAAGGAAATAAAAGCGTGCTAAGGCTAAGAAGCCATACTCGCTCTTTTTCCTAATTCAAAGGGTGATGCCTTAAATGCACTAATCTATTTTTTGACGTAAAAGAAAACTAAATGACAT
Organism: Gardenia jasminoides; assembly: GCA_013103745.1. Classification (NCBI taxonomy): domain Eukaryota; kingdom Viridiplantae; phylum Streptophyta; class Magnoliopsida; order Gentianales; family Rubiaceae; genus Gardenia; species Gardenia jasminoides. The sequence continues at coordinate 38,577,303 of CM023103.1, forward strand.
GTTTCATACCTGGATGGGAGAATAATAACATGCAAAATGGGAAAGAAACTCTAAAAGTGAAAAGTGTGTGAAATTTGTATCTAATGCATGAACGGCATTTAAGGGTCTAGCATTGGACTAGCCCTCGTCAAAAAATTCTCACTAACACTGGATTAGTGAAAAATCGAAAGGAAAGGCCACAACTGGCGTTGGACTAGTGTAGTGACGTCAATATATTTACACAATAAACATGTAGACATGATAATAAAGCAAGTAAACACATAAAACACATAAACACATAACGCGTAGGCATAATATCTAGATGCAAGACCCTAGGAAAGCAAGTAAACACATAATCATGCAAGCATGCAAAATAAGCATATAAAACCTAATTATTACATTGGGGGAACCTAAATACATTCTAAGGGGAAAAAATTTGGAATAATAATCTAACTATTACATTTTCTAGAATAAATACACTTTTTGCAAAATTAAACCTATCTATTACAACTTGGCATCCAAGGCCTCCAAATGATTTACCCAAAAATTAAATGACATAAATAAAGACTAGACATGAATAAAAAGCAAAGGAAAACTTAATTTAAAACATGCAAGATCATGCAAAAACACATAAGAGCACATAATAGGAGAAAGAAGTTACCATCCCTTGATGTGATGCCTTAATTGAATCCTTAAATGATGGGAATGGTTATCTAAGACTCAATGTCAACAAAAGGGATCAAGGTACCAATTTAAAAGAAAAATCAATGAAAAATTCAAAGAGAAGGTATCAAAACAGATTCTGCAAGCAACATGGACAAGACTAGGAAATACGAATAATAGAGTAAGATTCTGGAACAAAAGAGCAGGAAATAGCAACAAAACCGAGGAAGAGGTTACTGGATGGAGCCGCAACTAGGTCCAGCATACATGCAAAATGTAAAGTTCGAGGGGAACGCGGACTCGGCCGCGTAATCAGGCTCTCTTCCCATCTTCAAAATATCGAAGATTGCTTCCGTTTTCGACAATAACACAAACAAAATCTTCAGAGGCAAAGGGATCTATTTAAAGCATTAAACATCATCATTCAGATCATGTCAAAACAAGCTAAAACCGAAGAACACCAAATCTTAAGCATCAACATCATCAAATAGACAAAAAGGGGGAAGGAGAGAACTGTCAGGCTAGAAACGCGGGAGGTTACGCGGAGTAGCCTGCATAACAACCCCGCGTTTCTTCACATCTTCAAATATTCAAGAAGAAACGCTAACCGTTACGTGAACCAATCAGCGCAAGGGATCCGCGTTTCTTCACATCTTCAAACATTCAAGAGGAAACGCGGAGCGTTACGCGAAGTGAGCCGCGCAAGTGTCCCGCGTTTCTTCACATCTTCAAAATGTGAAGAACATTTTTCCAGAAATTTTTCAGAAATCACAACAAAATCAACACAGAAGCATCAAACGTCTGATTTTAAAAGTCAGAACAAGACTATGAGCCTTACCAAGGCTTTATAAACACAATATGCTCATGTAACAGCCAATAATCATCATCAAATGTCATAAAACTTAAAAAACACATTTAAGACCTTGGTTCCACCAAAAGGTCTGATTCTCAGCAATTTTCGACCAGAAAAATAATAGATAGAGTCAAGGAAGACTACCTGATTCGGAGGTTTGAAAAGAACGAGAAGGAATCACCAAAATTCCAGAAATCTTCACTAAGGAAAAGGAACCCTAGTTTTTATCTTTTCTCTCTTTTTCTTTTTTTTTCTTTGATCTTCAATCGTTTTTCTCTCTTTCTGCTCACTCTCAGCCTCCCTCTTCTCTCTTTTTCTCTTCCCTCCAGCCTCTTTTTCCTCTCCTTTTAGAAAACCCTAACATGGGTGATTTATAGGCATTAAAACCTATAACCAAGGGCTTGGATGCATTTAGGGTTTGTTGGTTGATTTTTGATCATTAGATGGGGTGTTAGGGATTAAGGGTGAGTTAGGAATTAACTAAATAGGTTTCTTGATGTTCAAGTCACAGAAAATACAGTTGGAAATGAGGAGAAAATGATGGAAAACGCTGCATTTTTTTTTTTGATCAGGTTACGCGGACATATCCGCGTAACTGGTTCGCATTTTTGACTTTCTTTTTTTTTTTTAAGAAAAACCTACAAAAATAAGAAAGATGTGTTAGAATATTCAAAAATAAATAACTAAAAATTAATAGATAAAAACATAAGAAAACAATTGAAATAGTCAAAATTTGGTGTCTACAAACACTAAACCCAAAACCCACAACCCAAAACCCAAGACCCTTAAACCTAAACCCTAATATAAGTAAACCCTATACCCTTAAACACTAAACCCTAAAACCAAAACCCCAATATGAGAAAACCCTAAACCTTAAACCAACTAAAAAACCTAAACCCTAAAACCCTAAACCCTAATCTCCTAACACTAAACCCTAAAAACCATAAACCCTAAAAACAATAAACCCAAAACCCAAAACCCTAAACCCTAATATAAGTAAACTCTAAACCTTTAACACTAAACCCTAAACCAGCCTGATAAATTTGTAATTTCCCTAAAAGGCTATACCCTAAATATACAAACCCTAAACCCTAAACATTTTAGGGTTATATGTATATTTATATATATTTAAATTTGTATATATGTATATATATTTGTATATATATATATTTGCATATTTATATATATTTATATTTGTATATATCTATAAATATATTTATATCTGTGACAGCCCCACTTCTCCCTAAGGCGTACCCTAAGGTGTCCGTGGACCGCCTGCCTAACTCTCGCCAGGACTCACTCACACAAATATCGCTAAAACATTAGACTAACATTCAAATCTCAAATCTAAACTCAACAATAACTTACAATCACATTACACCATCCTTACAATCTCCAAATTACATAAAATACTTATCAAATGTTCAAATTCTCATAATACAAAAGTTCTCAAAATCACAATCCATGTTTGTCACATCAATACAAAAGCAAACCCTAACTCTTAAAGGTTGGCTCCTTCACTTGGGTTCTCGGTCCCTGTTAAAGAAAACAATTTGGAAAGAGTGAGCTAAAAAGCCCAATGAGTTCCAAAAAGGCTTACAATTCACGTAAAACAGTTCAAATCATACTTCAAGTATACAATTCAAATCAAGTAGATAGACACTTAAATGGATATTGCTCGTATGAACTACTTGAGGGACATTGCCCATCAAAGTAGACTAGTCGAGGGATTTCACCCAAGACATCACAAACTAGTCGAGGGTACTCGCCCTACGACGTCACTTTATTTCATTGAAACTAGTCGAAGGTATTCACCCTACGACGTCACGTACTAGTCGAGGGTACTCGCCCTACGACGTCTCTTTATTTCACGGAAACTAGTCGTGGGACTTCACCCATCGACGTCACATTATCTCATTGAAACTAGTCGAGGGACTTCGCCCAACGACGTCACAATACTTCTCATTAAAACTACTCGAGGGATTTTACCTAACGAAGTAGACTAGTCGAGGGATTTCACCGAACGACATCACAATCTTTCACTGAAACTAGTCGACGGTCTTTGCCCAACGACGTCACATTTGTCACAAGATAACACACTATTCTGTTAATTTCCAAAATCACATGAAAAGGAGTATACACTCACATCGTAGTTCAAGTCATAAAACAGATCGATCATATTTCTCATGAAGTTCAAGTCTTTCAAGTAATCCAACTTCATCTCAAGTCACAATTCAAATCACTTTTGAACATTATGTCAAAAAAACATACTTGGAAACTCATATATTCTTCAAAAATCATTTCACCGGCCAAAGCATTGTACTTGGAAGTGACATTAAATCATTTCTACAAATCATTTCTTTGTGACAACTAGCAAATCATTTCACAAATCATTCGTTTGCAAACCATGGCAAGATTTTCATTTAAAAGAGAGTTAGAACACTCACAACTACTTCATAAATTATTTCCAGTAAAGGTAAGTGCGATCAAATACACACTACCCCACTTATTGATTTAAAATCCAAAATCACTTCAAATCACTTGACCAATACACTTTGAATCATATTCAGAGAACACATAACATATATGGAAACTCATATACTCTTCAAAAATCATTTCATTGGCCAAAGCATTTTACTTGGAAATATTGATAAATCATTTCTTGGTAAATACTAGCAAATCATTTCACAAATCACTCATTTACAAACCATGGCAAGATTTTCATTTAAAAGAGAGTTAGAACACTCACATATATAGGACACTGCCAAACACTTTCACAATGCTTTTATTTCAAATAAAGGTAAGTGCGATGAAGTACACACTACCCCACTTAACAATTTGAAAATCCAAATTCACGTCAAATCACTTGACCAACACAATTCGAATCATTTTCACATAAACACTTTACATACACTGAAACTCACTACCCCATCCGAGGGTTTGAAAACTATGCTTCACTTCAAAATCACTTCACTAAACACAGTTGCAATCATTTTCACATAATCACATAACAAGTATGGAAACTCACCGAAATAGTAGGGTTCGGCTTCCATGTAAGGATCAAATTCACTTCCTTGCACACCCCCCTAAAACAATTTAAAAACAGTAATTGAGATTCACTCCTTCACTTATTAACTAAAACATTTCACTTTCACTTCATAGTTTCCAATCAATATTTTTCCCAAAATCCCTCAAGGAAAAACATTCATTTTACATGATACACGTTTCAATAAATCTTTTGAAGATCTTTATATCATTTCAAATATGACATGTCACCGATGTACTCACCAAACACTATTTTCACATTTTTTTTAATAAAACACTTAGGTGAGGTTTATCACCTCAAAATCACTTTTCATCTTTTAAAACTCATACACTCATAAATGAACATAACATATATTTTCTTAATCAGAAATTCATCACAGATAACCACAAAGTCTTGAAGTCAAACATAAAAGTTACCAAGCATGGGTTTGGCCATCTCATACATTTTTCTATCACCATTTCCAACAATAGAAATTTATCACAGATAACCACAAAGTCTTGAAGTCAAACATAAAAGTTACCAAGCATGGGTTTGGCCATCTCATACATTTTTCTATCACCATTTCCAACAACAAAGCCCTACTTTCTAACCATATCATGATAAATTTCACAAATATCATACAAATCCCAATCAGGTCCTCAAGTCCGCTACCTAGAGGCCACCTCAAGTCCGCTACCTAGGTTGGGATTTCAAGAGCCCAACTCTATCATTTCAGATATAAACATTTCTAACAAAATAAACCATGGATCTACCTTATTTAGCACTAATAAAGTTAGATTCACAAGATTCGAATCTTATACCTTCAGATCTGATTAGATCTGACAAGATCAACCAAGGCCTTAGGAGATCTTCTCAAGGATGGTACTCCCAAGCTTAGCAACTCCGAAAGCTTCAACCTTAGCTCGAGATTCTCTTGCTTTGACGATGATTCTCCTACAACTAGCTTAAAACAAGAACAAGACAACTCACCCCAAGCTTTCCCTCACTTTCTTCTCTTTCTCTCACTTCGGTCCAGCCCTCTCTCTCAATTCCTCACCCACGGCAGCCAAGGAGGAAGAAGAAACAAGTGCCCAACCTTCGATGAAGTCTTCAAGCTTCAAGAAATTAAAGATGAAGAAGAAATCTCCCAAACTTTTCTCCCTTTTTCTCTCTCTATGTCTCGGCCCCCTCTCTCTCTCTTTCACTCTCACATAGCAGCCAAGAAGTGGGAAAGGACACAAGGGAAAATGGCTTCAATGAAACCTTCAAGCTCTAGGAAATGGTGGATGAAGAAGATGAAGAAGAAATTCCTCTCTTTCTCTCTCTCAAGCTAACGGTTTTCTCCCTCTTTTGGGCTTGAAGAGTGGCTGAAAATGAAGCTTAAGGTTGCAAGAAGTCAAAGCTTAAAGGGGTAAAAAGTGCACTTTTCCATGTTTTAAGGAAAAAGTGTTTTTTAGGCACTTTATGTCGCGTCGCGTGCGGCAGTCTAACTTACACTGTTCTACTCCATTCCAACACTGTCCAAACTTATTAATATTTCCAAAATATCACTACTTATGTTTAATTTCAACTTAAAGTCACTAATCACGCTCCGATAGAAAATTAAGCACTTAATTCGGCCAAAACCACACACCGGCAAATAATTCGTTTAAAATTCTCTAAATTGGAAAATATTCTCTTTAAACACATATTCACTCATTTTCCAATAAATAAATACAACATAAATAATATTATATATTTTTAAAATAATACTGAATTTTGAGGCCCTCACAATATCTATATGTATTTATATGTATGTAAATATGTATTTATATATTTATGTGTATGTATGTATATTTATATATTTATATATATTTATATTTGTATATATTTGTATATATTTATATATATATTTTTATATATTTATAATCGTATATATTTATATGTTTGTATATGTATATTTGATTATGGCAAAGTAACTGTAAACGATTCGGATAAAGTAATGTCTAATTGCAATATATGCGTAATTGCTGAAGTTATGTGTACATTTAGTTTGATATATGCACTTGAATTGGATTTGTTAAAATGCATGACTCATTTATTTGAAATTATACCTACTTAATTTTTTTGTTAGGTTTGACCGATCAATATTTTCGATAATTTAAATATTACACATTATATTTTAAAACCTAAAATGCTAAACCCTAATCTCAAAACCCTAAACCCTAAACCGATAAAAACCCTTAAACCTAAGAATGCTAAACCCTAATCTCCAAACCCTAAACCCTAAGCCAACTAAAAACCCCAAACTCTAAAAAGCTAAACCCAAAAACCCTAAACCCTAAACACTAAAAACACTAAACCCAAAAATCCTAGACCTTAAACCCAAGACCCTAGAACCTAAACCCTAATATAAGTAAACCCTAAACCCTAAGCACTAACTCCTACCTAAACTAACATGATAAAGTAAACCCTAAAATGCTATAGCCTAATCTCCAAACCCTAAACACTAAACACTAAACACTTTTAGGGTTAAGGATTAAGGGTTTAGGGTTTAGGCTTTTAGGGTTTTTCGGATTTAGGGTTTAAAGGTTTCAGGGTTTGGAGTATGCAGTTATATCGATTAAGCTATAGCATTTTAGGGTTTACTTTATCGGTTAGTTTAGGGGTTAGTGCTTAGGGTTTAGGGTTTACTTTTATTAGGGTTTAGGTTCTAGGGTCTTGGGTTTAGGGTTTAGGGTTTTTGGGTTTAGTGTTTTTAGGGTTTAGGGTTTAGGGTTTTTGGGTTTAGCGTTTTAAAGTTTGGGATTTTTAGTTGGTTTAGGGTTTAGGGTATAGGGTTTTTAGTTTTAAGGACTAAACTTCGCCATCCTTTTAATGGTCTAGTTATAGGGGGTTAGGATGTAGCGTATCGATAAATCATCCAAGTCAAGTCGTCTATACAGTCAAATAAAGTGTACAAGAAAGACATATAAATATATATAAACACATATAAATATATATACATAAATACGTAAATATATATATATATAAATATATGTCAATATATAACATATATGTATATATAAATATATATAAACATATAAATGTATATATAAATACATATACATAAATATATATATATATAAATATATTTAATAAATATATATATATAAATCTATATAAATATATAAATACATATATTTAAATATATATAGATATACAAATATGTATAAATATATAAATTATATAAATATATAAATTAATATATATTAAACATATGTATAAATATATATAAATATATATAACACTTATACATATATATATAAATATACAAACATATATAAATATTGTTATATATAAATAGTTAAATATATATACATATAAATATATGTCAATATATAACATACATATAAATATCATATATAACTATATAAATATATATAACATATATATATAAATACATATCATATAAATTTATATATATAAATATATAAATATATATAAATATATACATATACATATATAGAGATATAAATATATACATATATGTATATATATACAAATATAGATATACATATATACACATAAATATATATACATAGATAAATATATATATAAATATATACATATATATATTAAATATATACATATATATAAATATACATACAAATATATATAAATATATACATATATAATAAGTATATAAATATATACTACTAAAATTGTTTACTAAATCATAACCAATTTTCGGAGGCCCCTTTGTGCAATTTTTATAAACTTTTTTTCAGGTGTCTTACATTGCATGTGTGGCACCTAACACAGAGACATGCAATGTGCGGCACCTGACAAAATTTTTAAAAAATTTGCACAGAGGGGCCTTCGAAAATTGTTTGAAAAAAAAAAGAACTACTAGTATTACATACAAATTATAATTGTATCTTTTGAGTACTCATTTTCTTAAAAAGTTGCAAAATCAACTTATTATCCATTTTATTGAATACATTTTTCCAATGTAAGTAACTCAAACTCTTGATTTTTTAAAAATAATATGTGAACTACCATCAATTTGATCTTTTACAGGTCTTTTTAAAGAAATTTATCTTTAGCGTGTTATATGTAACTTAATTTTGTTTTATAAATATAAAATTTAGTATCCATTTGAAAAATATTTTGTTTTTCAAAACTTTGAAATTTGAAAAAATTGGTTTTCCCACTCTACTCAAGAAAGCTCATCCATTATTTTTGAAAATTATGGAAGAATTTATTCTCGAAAGAATTTCCATAAATAACTTTAAATAAATTCAAAATTCTTGTAGTGGTAAGAATTATAAATTTTTAATTGTTTGGGGTCAATGTATGTAGAAAAGAGAATTTGACAAAATTTAGTGAGGTCAAATATGATGCAACTTTGGAATTTTCCAAATTTTCTAAACATAAAAACTAATTTTTCAAAATTAAGTGGGGTCAATTGACCTCACTTGGTTGAATGTGGCTCTGCCACTGGGTGGGAGAGATTAAAGAGACTTGTATCGGGGTTGGGGGATTAACCACGAGACCAGATAGGGGGAGCCTAAATAGACTTGTATCAGGGTTGGTTGGGGAGCCTAAAGAAACTTGTATCGGGAGAGTTTAAAGAGACTTGTATTGTGGTTGGGAGATTAAGCACGAGACCAGATAAGTGCTGTGGCTCTGCCACTGGGTGGGGGAGCTTAAAGAGACTTATATAGAGACTTGTATCGTGGTTGGGGGATTAACCACGAGACCAGATAAGTCTTGGCTCTACCACCAAGGGGAGGTTAAAGAGACTTGTCTCAGGGTTCCTTTGGAGACCTTTGCCGAACTACCCTACGCCGAGGTCCCAAAGTGGTGACGTCTAAGTGTGTGGCAGATGAAGACATAAAACAGAAAGCAAAAGTAAAGGAGGAAGGACTTATTAGTAATAAGAAGGGAAGACTAAGGGGGGAACTCTCCTAAGACTTGAAGAGGTCGAACTGGTGAATCTAAACTGGACTCTGAATGTCTTTGAGAGTGATGAGCGAATATGAAAGGTGAAAGTGAAAAAGTGACTGGCATCTCCCCCATTTATAGGCGGGAGCGAGCGGGAAATTCAGAGGTTGGAGCGGTTACCTTTTCGAAATTCAAACCGAGGCATTAATGAGAGCGGTTATGAGGAGACACGACGAGTCGGAGCTGAAAGGTCATTACCACGACTCCCCAATGCCGACCTGCCACGTGTCCCCATGACCGTTGGGGGACTCCACTTGCCTCCCTTACGGAAGCGACGTGGGGGGATTAAAAGGACGTGCTCCAGGCCAACCAATGCCGAGCTGCCATGTGTCCCATATCAGTCATGACCAAATCCATCCGAGGAGGATGAACCTGGTCCTGGGGGGCTATTGAGGGAGTTATGAATAGTGAACGTACACGTGGCATCATTAGCAGACAGTTCGACTGACCTGCCGAGCCTGACTAAGCTCCAGGACCGATCTGGCCCCTTGTCACACCTATCTGGCCTGATTGACCTACACCACGGCCGAACTGCCCACCTGACATGCCTGGCTGGCCAAGCCGACCTATCATCGTGGCCGAGCTGGTTACCAAGATGGTCAGAATGCTTACCTACATAATCGGGGGTATCGTCTATCCTTATCCTCCCAGATGACGGATAAGCCCGATTCCCACCTCCAACGGTATTCGGGATGGACTGCAACTCTGGGGGGCTCATTACTTATAAATACACAGGTAAAACACCAGATGAAGGTACGCCTAAACTATCATAGCTTACTACCTACTCTCTCTCTTCACCTTATTGCTGCCTTTCTAACTTGATCGTTAGAGTGACCCTGGGGAGTAATCCCACCGCCTTAGCAGGTTCAGGTCAGCTCGGTAAGTGGTTGGGAGTTCCAAAGGAGGTCAGTTCGGCCGGGGGCATCAACCACGAGACCAGATAGGGGGTGCCTAAAGAGACTTGTATCAGGGTTGGTTGGGGAGCTTAAAGAGACTTGTATCGGGGTTGGGGGATCAATCACGAGAACAGATAAGTGCATGTCTGCACTCTCTGGATTTTTTAAAAACAAGAAACACTTTACTTCTTGTTGATGCATTAGGCGGGATTTGAACCCCTGACCTAGTACACAGGAGAGCCTTAAGAGGGCTTCCTGGCCACTGGACCAATGGTTTTGTACTATTGCTTACTTGTCCCGCAAGATTCTACAATAACTAGAAAAAGGAGAAGAAATCATTCCAAATGTATACATCAGCCCATCAGTAAGTACCATCAAATCAAAAAGCAACCCCATAATTGAAGGTGCGTACAGAAAGTGGTGCATTCATCACGGACCCAGAAATGCATAAAGCACAAACGCTAAACGCCGAGGTGATTGCCCTTTTCCTCAGATAAGAATGGAAAACGGGCATTCCCCATCCTTTTCTTTCCTTAGCTTTTATGGATAAGCCCGTTGTGCTGGATCCTGTGCTTACTCATAACTATGCTTTTGAAATGAAAGCAGCCCTTCATCCCTTGATTTCAAGCCTAAGTGAACTCGATCCAGCTTAGTGTTCCCTCGACTACCTTCCTTCGCTTTGTGTTTAAAATATTTTCATCTGAAGCTCAGATGAAAATATTTTAAACAAGACGGATATGATAAAATAACAGCAGTGATCAGATCAGAAACCCACTACTATCCGGATGAAATTATTTTAAACAAGATAGAGATGACAAAATAAATTCCAAAGGTCAAACCAAGCGGGTAACTTCTCCAGAAACAGTTTACTAAAAATTGGGACATGGCTATTTACCAGTGTTTTCAGAATCGGACCAGACCGGCCGGTTCGACCGGTTGAACTGCGAACCGGTCATGCCACCGGTCCGGTTCTGTATAATAGCCGGAAGTGATTAGAAAACCGTCAAGAACCGGTCGAACCGTGTGAACCGTTTGAACTGGTGCGAACCGCGAACCGTTCGAACCGGCGGCGGTTTTTTGGTTTTTTTTTTATTTTTTGAAAATATAAAATGTGGTGGTAGTGAGATTTGATCTTGGGACCTCATATATAAGATACAAGTGTCTTAACCACCACACCAACAAGTATTTTTGAAGTTAGATGAGTACAAAAATTTATAAAACTAATGAAAAGTAAAATAAAAAATGAAACTTCCATTTACCTATCTATGCCTCTCTCTATTTCCACATTCAGAGGCTTCAATCTTGCATTATTTCCAATTTCACCTCCATCATTCCTTTTTTAATTATTAGTTTTTAATGTTACTAAATTCCACATTCAGAGGATTCAATCTTGCATTCTTTTCAATTTTACTTCCATCATTCCTCTTTTAATCACTAATTTTTAGAGTTACTAAATTCCACTATCAGAGAATTCAATCTTGCATCCTTTCAATTTCACCTTAATCATTCCTCTTTTAATCACTAATTTCTAGGGTTACTACAATAAATTTCCTGCACAAGCTCTACTTTTCCCTCTTCTCCTCTCCACCTCCTCCACTCTCCTCTCTCTCTTACCCTTTTTTAAATCTCCATGTATTTAATTTAATCTATTGAAGTTTTCTTCCACAACTTTAACATAATCTATACAAGTTTTCTTCCCTTTATTTATTTTCTATATGTGGAGTTTTTGTATTTAATTTTAAATTTTGAATTCTTTTCATTTATTGATGTTGGTTTTCTTTTTTTTGTTTTCCCAATTTTCGGTTAAAGATGTATCTAATATTTCAAATTTTTTCAAGCGTGCTTTTTTTTTTGTATGATTGAAAGAAATTACATTTATCAATTTTTAGAAAATTTATGTTCAATTTTCATGTTATTAAGAAAATTTTAAAAGACACTTCAAGATAAAGTACTTTGGATTAATGTATTCAAAGTTATTGGGTTTAAACTTTTTTTCCCCTCAAAAAATTTGAAAAATATCATTAATAGCCCACTGGGCCGCTGCTGGTGCTGGGTGCCCATTGAGCCACTGCCCAGATGCAAAAAAAAAAAAAAAAAAAAAATAAATAAAATCACAAAACCGGTGAACCAGCCGGTCGGACCGATTGGACTGCGAACCGATCATGCCACCGGTTCACCGGCCGGTTCGAGTTTTAAAACATTGCTATTTACTTGATGACGAATTCAGTGACAAGGCTGGGACCCATCAAATATTGAACTAGATATTGAGAATGAATTTTTCATTCATGCGTTTATAACAGTGATGGAAAATATATTCATTAATCATTCAACTTCCACAATTACAAGAATTATATAGTGGAAACATGACTCATGCCTTGCTGACCACTACGGTGACGTGGCACCACTAAAAATTGAACTAACCATCAAGGATTTTTCCGATGTGTTCAAAATTTCAATGATTGTCTAATGGAAACAGGGCAAACATAATTATCGGCTTTTAGCAGTCAGCAGGGTCTCATATACATGTATGTATTCGGACACGGGCTGAACAGTTGTCAAAAAAATCATTCGGATCAGTTTTGTACAAAATATACATAATATAACTCTGCATGTACACGATATAACTTATTTCCAACAGCGTGTAATTATAAAACAAAATTTTGTGGGGCGTCCATATTATATAAAAAATAATATACAAGATGTAATTTAGGTCTTACATTTTTTTAACCAAATCTTGGTCATAGAGCTTCAGGAATGTTTGCTTTCATATCTAATGTATACGTATGTATATATATTCCATATTTGATGGAATCTTTGCCAGTTGATCAGAAACCCACATCTATTTGGATAAATATAGGGTCCGTTTGGATTCTCTGCTTTTTAAACTGTTTTTGAAAAACTGTTTTCACATCCCAAATGCTACAGTAATACACCAACAAAAAATAATCCCAAAAACACCAATCCAAACAAATATTTCAAAAACAACTTATACATACAAAAATAAAAAAATTATCTCTTCTTCTTCCACCCCAACCACACCACCACCTCTACCCACCCCCACCACGACCTCTACCAACCCCCACCACCACCTCCTCCCCCCACCACCTTCCCTCTCTCTCACCAAAAACCCTCTCTCTTTCTCCCCCTCCCTCTTTCTTACCCTCCTCCTCCCCTCCCCTCCCATCCAAATTAAAATTTAATTTGGGGTATTTTTGGAGTATTTTTAAAATTAAAAATTTATTTGAGATAATTTTTTGGGGTATTTTTTAAGGTATTTTAAAATTAAAAATTTATTTGGGACAATTTTTTGGGGCATTTTTCAAATTAAAAATTTATTTGGGGCAATTGTTGGAGCATTTTTAAAATTAAAAATATATTTGGATTAATTTTTTGGGGCATCTTTAAAATTAAAAATTTATTTGGGGCAATTTTTGGGGCATTTTCAAAATTAAAAATTTATTTGGAGTATTTTCAAAATTAAAAATTTATTTGGGTAAATTTTTGGGGCATTTCTAAAATTAAAAATTCAATTTGGGTAATTTTTTAGGGCATTTTCAAAATTAAAAATTTATTTAGGGTATTTTTGGGGCATTTTCAAAATTAAAAATTTATTTGGGGTAATTTTTTGGGGCACTTCTAAAATTATAAATTATTTGGGGTAAGTTTTTAGGGCATTTTCAACATTAAAAATTTATTTGGGGAAATTTTTGGGGCATTTTTCAAGTTAAAAATTTATGTGGGGTAATTTTTAAAATTAAAAATTTGTTTGAGGTAATTTTTTGGGGCATCTTTAAAATTAAAAATTCATTTAGGGTATTTTTGGAATAATTTATTTGGAGTTTTTTTTTTAAATTAACCCACCCGTTCCACCACCCATCAAATAAATTTTAATTTTAAAAATGCCACAAAAAAGTACCCCAAATAAATTTTTAATTTTAAAAATACCCCAAAAATTACCCCAAATAAATTTTAATTTTAAAAATCCCCCAAATTACCTAAAATTAATTTTTAAATTTAAAATGCCCCAAAAATTTATCTCAAATAAATTTTTAATTTTAAAAATGCTCCAAAAAATTGACCTAAATAAATTTTTGCTTTTAAAAATGTCAAAAAAAATTATCCCAAAAACACCCTCAAAAAATTTTTGAAAGATAACTACTGTAGTTTTTGAAAGACAGTTACAGTAGTTTTTCATATCTCAAATGCTACAGTATTATTTTTTAAAAACAACTAATCCAAAAGGACCCATACATATTTTAAACAAGTTGGATTCAATAAAATTATTCCAAACGTGATACCGTTTGAACACAATTATCAAACCTTTGCACTAAAAGTTAGTGAGCTCGTTACGTAAAAATTCAAAACCCAACAAATCATTCAACTAGCGAGTCAATACTCATTACAGTAGTGAATGATTTGCTGGAAAAGGACAAAAAAATCAAAGATAAATTGTACTTTGAAGTATCATCTGACACATACACAATTTAAATCCATAAACTTTTCTGTGAGATCTGCACCATAATCAATTGGGGCCCCACAAAACTTTTACCTGAAAATTACTGACAAATTTTGAATGAACCTTGAGCCATTTTTTAGGATTATTGCCGACAAAGCCTTATAGAACCCGGAACCAAATTAAAATGGCTTGAAAACCGGCATTCCCCATCCTTTTCTTTCCTTAGCTTTTATGGATAAGCCTGTTGTGCTGGATCCTGTGCTTACTCATAACTATGCTTTTGAAATGAAAGCAGCCCTTCGTCCCTTGATTTCAAGCCAAAGTGAACTCGATCCAGCTTAGTGTTCCCTCGACTACCTTCCTTTACTTTGTGTTTAAAATATTTTCATCTGAAACTCAGATGAAAATTATTTAAACAAGACGGATATGATAAAATAACAGCAGTGATCAGATCAGAAACCCACTACTATCCCGATGAAAATATTTTAAGCAAGATAGAGATGACAAAATAAATTCCAAAGGTCAAACCAAGTGGGTAACTTCTCCAGAAATAGTTTACTAAAAATTGGGACATGGCTATTTACTTGATGACGAATTCAGTGACCTGGAAGGCTGGGACCCATCAAATATTGAACTAGATCTTGAGAATGAATTTTTCATTCATGCGTTGATAACAGTGATGGAAAATATATTCATCAATCATTCAACTTACACAATTGCAGGAATTATATAGTGGAAACATGACTCATGCCTTGCTGACCACTACTGTGACGTGGCAGCACTAAAAATTGAACTAACCACCAAGTATTTATCCGATGTGTTCAAAATTTCAATGATTGTATAATGGAAACAGGGCAAACATAATTATCAGCTTTTAGCAGTCAGCAGGGTCTCATATACATGTATGCATTCGGACACGGGCCGAATAGTTGTCAGAAAAAATATTCGGATCAATTTTGTACAAAATATATAAAATATAACTCTATATGTACACGATGTAACTTATTTCTAACAACGTGTAATTATATAACAAAATATTGTGAGACATACATATGATGTGAAAAATAATATACAAGATGTAATTTAGGTCTTACATTTTTTTAACCAAGTCTTGGTCATAGAGCTTCTGGAATGTTTGCTTTCATATCTAATGTATACGTATGTATATATATTCCATATTTGATGGAATCTTTGCCAGTTGATCAGAAACCCACATCTATTCGGATAAATATAGGGTCCGTTTGGATTCTCTATTTTTTGAACTGTTTTTGAAAAACTGTTTTCACATCTCAAATGCTACAGTAATACATCAACAAAAAACAATTCCAAAACACCAGTCCAAACAAATATTTCAAAAACAACTTATACATACAAAAATAAAAAAATTATCCCTTCTTCTTCCACCACGACCACACCACCACCACCTCTACCAACCCCCACCACCACCTCCTCCCCCCCTCCACCTTCCCTCTCTCTCACCAAAAACCCTCTCTCTTTCTCCCCCTCCCTCTTTCTTCCCCTCCTCCTCCCCTCCCCCTCCCCTCCCATCCAAATTAAAATTTTATTTGGGGTATTTTTTGGAGCATTTTTAAAATTAAAATTTTATTCAAGATAATTTTTTGGAGTATTTTTTAAGGTATTTTTAAAATTAAAAATTTATTTGGGACAATTTTTTGGGGCATTTTTCAAATTAAAAATTTATTTCTGGCATTTATTGGAGCAGTTTTAAAATTAAAAATATATTTGGGGTAATTTTTTGGGGCATTTTCAAAATTAACAATTTATTTGGGGTATTTTTTGGGCATTTTCAAAATTAAAAATGTATTTGGGGTAATTTTTGGGGGTATTTTTAAAATTAAAAATTTATTTGGGGTATTTTTGGGACATTATCAAAATTAAAAATTTATTTGGGTAAATTTTTGGGGCATTTTTCAAGTTAAAAATTAATGTGGGGTAATTTTTAAAATTAAAAATTTGTTTGAGGTAATTTTTTGGGGCATCTTTAAAATGAAAAATTCATTAGGGGTATTTTTGGAATAATTTATTTGGAGTTTTTTGTTAAATTAACCCACCCGTTCCACCACCCATCAAATAAATTTTAATTTTAAAAATGCCACAAAAAAGTACCCCAAATAAATTTTTAATTTTAAAAATATCCTAAAAATTACCCCAAATAAATTTTAATTTTAAAAATCCCCCAAATTACCTAAAATTAATTTTTAATTTTAAAATGCCCCAAAAATTTATCTCAAATAAATTTTTAATTTTAAAAATGCTCCAAAAAATTGACCCAAATAAATTTTTACTTTTAAAAATGCCAAAAAAAATTATCCCAAAAACACCCTCAAAAAATTTTTGAAAGATAACTACTGTAGTTTTTGAAAGACAGTTACAGTAGTTTTTCATATCTCAAATACTACAGTGTTATTTTTTAAAAACAACTAATCCAAAAGGACCCATACATATTTTAAACAAGATGGATTCAATAAAATTATTCCAAACGTGATACCGTTTGAACACAATTATCAAACCTTTGCACTAAAAGTTAGTGAGCTCGTTACGTAAAAATTCAAAACCCAACAAATCATTCAACTAGCGAGTCAATACTCATTACAGTAGTGAATGATTTGCTGGAAAAGGACAAAAAAATCAATAATAAATTGTACTTTGAAGTATCATCTGACACATACACAATTTAAATCCATAAACTTTTCTGTGAGATCTGCACCATAATCAATTGGGGCCCAACAAAACTTTTACCTGAAAATTACCGACAAATTTTGAATGAACCTTGAGCCATTTTTTAGGATTATTGCTGACAAAGCCTTATAGAACCCGGAACCAAATTAAAATGGCTTGAAAACCGGCATTCCCCATCCTTTTCTTTCCTTAGCTTTTATGGATAAGCCTGTTGTGCTGGATCCTGTGCTTACTCATAACAATGCTTTTGAAATGAAAGCAGACCTTCATCCCTTGATTTCAAGCCTAAGTGAACTCGATCCAGCTTAGTGTTCCCTCAACTACCTTCCTTCGCTTTGTGTTTAAAATATTTTCATCTGAAGCTCAGATGAAAATATTTAAACAAGACGGATATGATAAAATAACAGCAGTGATCAGATCAGAAACCCACTACTATCCCGATGAAAATATTTTAAGCAAGATAGAGATGACAAAATAAATTTCAAAGGTCAAACCAAGCGGGTAACTCTCCAGAAACAGTTTACTAAAAATTGGGACATGGCTATTTACTTGATGACGAATTCAGTGACCTGGAAGGCTGGGACCCATCAAATATTGAACTAGATCTTGAGAATGAATTTTTCATTCATGCGTTGATAACAGTGATGGAAAATATATTCATTAATCATTCAACTTACACAATTACAAGAATTATATAGTGGAAACATGACTCATGCCTTGCTGACCACTACTGTGACGTAGCACCACTAAAAATTGAACCAACCACCAGGGATTTATCCGATGTGTTCAAAATTTCAATGATTGTATAATGGAAACAGGGCAAACGTGGTGTTTGGATATGTTATTATTTGGAATTATTTGGTTATTTAAATACTGTAGCACTTTTTTGATGTAATGTATGTGAGTTAAAAAGGTGATTGGAAAATGTGTTGATGATGTAAGCGGGGAAATAAACCGAAAAAAAACGTATCCAAACAAATTATCGGCTTTTAGCAGTCAGCAGGGTCTCATATACATGTATGCATTCGGACACGGGCCGAACATTTGCCAGAAAAATCATTCGGATCAATTTTGTACAAAATTTATAAAATATAACTCTATATGTACACGATATAACTTATTTTCAACAACGTGTAATTATAAAATAGAATTTTGTAAGACGTACATATGATGTGAAAAATAATATACGAGATGTAATTTAGGTCTTACATTTTTTTTAACCAAGTCTTGGTCATAGAGCTTCGGGAATGTTTCCTTTCATATCTAATGTATACGTATGTATATATATTCCATATTTGATGGAATCTTTGCCAGTTGATCAGAAACCCACATCTATTCTGATAAATATACTTATTTTAAACAAGATGGATTCGATAAAATTATGCGAAACGTCATACCGTTTGAACACAATTATCAAACCTTTGCACTAAAAGTTAGTGAGCTCGTTACGTAAAAATTCAAAACCCAACAAATCATTCAACTAGCGAGTCAATACTCATTACAGTAGTGAATGATTTGCTGGAAAAGGACAAAAAAATCAATGATAAATTGTACTTTGAAGTATCATCTGACACATACACAATTTAAATCCATAAACTTTTCTGTGAGATCTGCACCATAATCAATTGGGACCCCACAAAACTTTTACCTGAAAATTACTGACAAATTTTGAATGAACCTTGAGCCATTTTTTAGGATTATTGCCGACAAAGCCTTATAGAACCCTGAACCAAATTAAAATGGCTTGAAATTCTATTTGAAGTATTTGTTTGGGAGTAATATATTATTGTTGTTATGCTTCATGGTCGTTACAAGTATATTGCCACTTGCTTATGTAAATGTATTGCTCATGAGTTGGGGATGTGATAATGGCTTCTAGCAAATGTGCTAATTAATATAACATTCTCAGTCTAGTACTAAAAGAGAGCTTAAGCTACTTACTGAGTAAATTGATCAAACCATGCTACACTTATGTTCGCTAGATGATGTGAAAAGTCTATTATGGAGTGTCATTAACAAAACCCTGGCAAAAATTCATAATCCCGGTATTTAGAGTGCCGAGTCATAAAGTAAGGGAGAATGATGATTTGGAACTTGCAAACAACTTGCAATTTCTAGCTCATATTTTATGACACTTTGCACTCCCTAATGTATGCCAATTATTATTTTGCTCCTAATTCTAACTTTGGGCACATTGCACTTTCATTAAACTTTTAACTTCATCTTGTTTTGATCCCATTGCTAAAATTTTAAAAAAAATTAACAAAATTTTAATGCGTAGATCCGCATACCTATTTCCCAGCTGGTCAATTTCACTTTGCACTGCCAATTTATAACTGGTTTCGACTTTGCAACCCAAATTAACTTTAATATTAAACATATTGCGCCCCCTCATTTTGTTTCCGTATACTATTACATAAATATTGAATCTTTTATCAACAATAAGAATAGTAATTGAGCTTAAAGATCTTAGTCATTGTACTCAGTTACCATATAATATTGTAACCAATAATTGATTAACATTTTCAAATAAATTGTTTTTTTCTTTTTGGGTTTAAGGTAAGCTATGTCATTTTTATTTAGGTATAATTTTAGAAACCTCTTTTGATGTTTCTGACAGTTTCACTTGGCACTCTCAAATTTTGAAAAATCTCACTTACCTCTCTTACTTTAAGATTTTTGTATCATTTACAACTCATTTGAAAAATATAATTTTAAACAATTCATCTTG
Organism: Gardenia jasminoides; assembly: GCA_013103745.1. Taxonomy (NCBI): domain Eukaryota; kingdom Viridiplantae; phylum Streptophyta; class Magnoliopsida; order Gentianales; family Rubiaceae; genus Gardenia; species Gardenia jasminoides. The sequence goes on from CM023103.1 coordinate 38,597,574, forward strand.
GGAGAGTAAATTTAATTTCATTTCAAAATTGCCCTTTTATTGTCTTACTTCTTTTGTTGTCTTATATTTTATTACCAAAAGTGAGTCTATTAATAAAAAATAAATTAAAAATAAAAAGTATGAAAATCTATCTTGATTGACAAAATATAGTGTGTTTTGTATACTAAGATTTAATATTTTAATTTTGCAAGCTACAAAGATAATATTTTTCTTTATTGTAAAGTGTTTTGAGTTAATTCAAGAATTTTTATAAATCATTTACATATTTATAAGTTTTTTTTTGTCTAAATGGAAGGCTGGAAAATTAAAAAGATAGAACAAACTAAAAATTATATATAAATTTTATTTGTGTTGTTTTTAAACCGACACAAAAATGCATTATCATGATTATGAATTTTGTAAGTTATTTTTAAGAATATTATAAATCATTCATAATTTTAAATAACATAACTTATCCAAACCAATGACATAAGACTACTAAAGAATTTTTCAATCTCATTATCAACTTTTAAATTTTCATCAATTTACTACATCCATCTATTTACAAAAATTAAGAGACAAATTTAGTATATTATGGTAATTCAGAAATCACAGGAAAGGGCAAATTTGGAATGAAATTATAGTTTCTCTCCCAAAATGAGTTTTTTAGCATTATATTTTGAATGTTACAAAAAGTTTAAAATATGGGAACTAAATGAGATTTTTTAAAATTTGAAAGTATCAAGTGAAATTATTAAAAATCTCAGTGGAGATTTATGAAATTATCCCTTTTATTTATCAATAACAGAAGTCCTTACACAAAGGACAGCATCTAGGTCACCTGTGAAGCTGCATACATCAGAGAAATGATTACTGCTATCGATAGCAAAACTAAACAAACTGACAAACGTACTTTTTAAATGCAGCAAAGTGATTGAGATATGGAGAATGGCACCAATTCAGTGGGATGGAGTCATGGATCAGCAAGGATGCTTTAAGAAGTGGTGGGCATCGGTGCTAAGGCAAGACACGAAGGAAATAGACATTTGGAGCTAACAATGATTCTCTGGAATATTTGGAAGAGCAGAAATGAAAGGAGTTTAGATGCAAAACTCAGCATCCAATGAAGATAATTCAAAAAGTTTAGGCTGAATGGATGGAGTATGAGGAATTGTATATGAAGCAATCAGAGAGGAGTACAGAAGAAACATCGACAATGGAGTACAGCCAGGAGATATTGAGACTTTTACTGGAGGAATCCGACTGCGTATTGGAGTTAAAACTCAAACTGGCAATAGCAATATGGGCATTGGAGTGACAACAGGATGCTGGAGGTCGTTGTTGAATCTTTGGGTTCAAGGAAAGAAAATCAGGAATGGAGTTACTGGATGAAACTACTGCTATCAAATTGGCCATGAGTAAGGATTTGTTGAAGAGCTGGGATAGAATTGAAATCCAAACCACCAAGAAATCTCTGATCTCACACATTAAACTTTCCACTGCATCTGATGTCAGGCTAGCAACCCTTGTGGTGGATATCAACAGTTTGAAGTTAATGTTTCGAATGTGCTCTTTTGCGTTAATTAGTGATGATAGTGACAATTGTATTCACATTATTAGTTGGTATGCCTTAGGCATTGATTGTGATGGGGATTTTATCCTCATATAGTGTCCTTGCACACTTGTATAGACTCTTGGAGCCTTTGCTCTAGTGTAAAGTTTGGTCTTGAAATGAAAATATGCTGTTATCATTTGAAAAAAAAAAAAAAAAAGTCAGCTCATAAAAGGGAAGCATCCATCAAGAATCCAAGACAAACTCTGCTCTTCCTACTCGGCTACTCCTCCCCACCCTTCTTCAGCTTACAACCTTTGGCTAGACCATTAGCAATATTTATGTAAGTTTGTTTATTCCTAAATTAACCATTGATTTACTAATTTATTGCCCTTTAGTTTTTACAATAGCTAAGTAAATACATGATATCCAAAGTCCACTTAGAGCTTCATATGTTATCCTTTCGATAGTGATGTACGGATTTTTCTATTAACACAACTAAATTCTACCCAATTTATCAAATATATACATACATTAGTAATTATTATCCTTCTTTGCATTTATACACATTTCAAATTAATCTTATCTTTTTAAGAATCTAGCACCTGACATAAATCTTTTTAAGTGTATATTGGACAGCCGTTATATAAGTCCTCAAGTAAAAATTATTATTTTTCTTTGCATTTATACACTTTTCAAATTAATATTATCTTTTTAAGAATCTAGCACCTGACGTAAATCTTTATAAGTGTATATTGGACAGCCGTTAGATAGGCCCTTTAGTAATATTCTTATACTTATAAAAGATTACAAAACTAATTTTATAAATTTGGCGGCGATAGTTTGTGTCAAATTCAAGGTAAGACAAATCTATAACAGTATACATCTAATGCTGGCAATGCACATGCCTTAAAATTAGGATTGGGAAGTGTGGAAAGAGAAATAAATTTGGGCTGCAAAGTAAGATTGACCCTCTAACTACTGGTGCTTGGCGTGCACAAAACGTAAAATCTTCAATTTGCTCAGCACGGTTAACAAAAGAGTCAAAATGTTGCCAACCTAAATAAAAGCTGAAGGTGCAAAATATCAACAATTGTAATGAAGAGTGTAATGTAAAAATTGGTGATAAGTTAGGGGTGCAAAGTGAATTTAATTGGTAATTTATATTGCTGCCAATAAAGCTTTGGTCATAGTTCTAGCATTTAGCTCTTGTTCTGCCACAAGGCATGTCCCTTGTCTCCAGAAAAATAAAAATAAAAATAAAAATAGAGTGTGCCTACATTAAACGTCTTCTTAGGCGCATGAACAACGCAAAAAAAAAAAAAAAGAATTTCTTCTAGTTGTATAAAAAATGGTCATTTCTGTTCTGTGCACTAAAATCATAGGATAAACGTACAAAAAATAAAGAGCGCGTATCAAGTTGGTAAAGTTTCATGCAGAAAAATTAAACTTTCAGACAAAACAGTACAGTCCCACATTTTGTGGCCTAATCATGTCTGCATACTAATTAATAACCTTTTCATAACAAGACACCCAGATTCATTGCCATTATTTTGCTCAAATAGGAAAAACTTAATCGTACAATGCACTCGAAACTACCAAACTTTCTACAATCAGACATCAGCTGGAGCATAGGTTTTTGGAAGTAGACGTAACTCGTTTTTCCTTGAGGCTGCAGCACCGAACCTCTCAGCCATGTCCAAGTCTTCGGGAATAATTCCTCCGGGAAGTTTCCAGTCGAAGTGGTAGAGTAGATGAGCCAGCAAAAGCTCAATGTTTGTAACAGCAAAGTTTATGCCGGGACACAATCTTTTCCCAGCACCAAATGGTATGAGCTCCAAGTCATTTCCTCTAAAGTCAACAGAACTATTGCAGAACCTCTCAGGTTCAAATCTCTCAGGATCATTCCAGTATTCCGGATCTCTTGCCATTGCCCATGCATTTGTTATAGTTACGGTGCCACTAGGGATTGTATAATCTCCAATCTTGCATTCTTCTCTGCATTCTCTCGGGGCTAACAATGGACCTGGAGGGTGTAGCCTTAGAGATTCCTTTATCACTAGTTTCAGGTATTTCAATTCCTGGACATCCTTTACACCAAAGCTTTTCTTTTCCTCAAAGGCTTGCCTTACTTCAGCTTGTGCCTTAGTCATAACTCTTGGGTTCTTCACCATTTCTGCCATTGCCCATTCTGTGGCTACTGCTGAAGTTATAGTTCCAGCAACCGCTAATTCCTGGATACATATATTGCAAGCAATAAAATGGAAGAATTAGTTAAAATACTTATCAAGGTTTCCTCTAAAAATAAACTATAAGAGGTGATGTAGTATAATGATATCTGAGAATGAAAGAATTAATGAATTATACTTAGACAGGTCGGTCTACCAGCTATCAGCTGATATACTTTCAATGCCATTTACCATAAAGGACATCTATACAGACTTTCACATAAAATATGAAACGTAGTGTGAGGCCGGTAGGTTTGTAAACGAATCGGCATGACTTTCATGCGCTCATGAGTCGGCTCTTGAACGTCAACCTAGTCAAAACTCAATTTGAACTTGGTCAACTATAGAGTTGGCTTGACAAACCAATTAAATTGAGTCCAGTATAAACTACTCAGCTCCTTGGCTCGTTGAGGCAGCCGAACGATATATATTTTTAATATTTTTTTATTTTTAATAGTAAAATTACATGTATTTCCTTAATATTTGTATTATTTATTGAAGTGAAATGTTCATTTTATCCATTTTAAAAAAATATAACAATTATACTTTTATTTTTATTTGAGCTCGGCTAGGGTCGAACTCAACCTTGATAAAGCTCACATGTGAGTTTTATGTTCAAAACTCCTCAAGTTCAAACCTGAGTTCAAGTTTTGTGAAATTGGATCGGACTCCGTTTGATTAGGTCAAAATTTGACCAGATTCGACTTATTTGTAATCCTAAAACTGCTTTTAGTAAATAGGCAAAGTTTTTGCCTTTTATAAATTATTGTTCCGAGTCCATTAATTTCACTAATGTTTCCCACTCCAGGCTATAGATGGGAGGTTTTAACCAGCACACTATTGTTAACCAAATCCAGTGATAATGTAAGAGTGCAACCTTGTGGTTTCACTAATGTTTCCGTCTCTAGGCTATAGATGGGAGGTTTTAACCAGCACACTATAATTAACCAAATCCAGAGAGAATATAAGAGTGCAACCTTGTGGTTTACCTGGGTTTTTCCTTCCAACTCCTCAGTTAACGGAGTTCGATTTTGACTTCTCGTCAAGTGATAGGTTAAAAAAAAAAAAGGATTTTCGCCAAGAAAAAAGAAAGATACTTACAAATATGATAGCCTTGATATTGTTGTTGGTAATAGGGAACCGAGACCCATTGCTGTTTTTGAGCCGTAAGAGAATATCCACAACATCTTCCTCAACGGTGCTGATTTCGCTCTTTTCGTGGTTACTGATAATATCGTCAAGGATGTCATCAAGGATTTTGCACAGCTTGTCTAGCTTTGGCTTCAGTCCACTGAGAAGTTGAAGAATCTTGAGAGAAGGGAAGATATCAGCAAGATTGAATACTCCAGCAAGTGATGCTGCTTCCTTGGTTGCCAATATCATTGCTTCTTGGTCTTTGCATAGCCTCCCAACCGAGGCTCTGCTAATTGTGGAGTTTAAATATTTTAGAATTTCTTCAATTACAACGACTGATTTTCCTTCCGACTCCTTAATTGAGATAACCATGTTTGAGATTTCATCCTCCATGACACGGAAGAAGGATTGAAAACTCTTTGGGCTAAGGAGTTCCATGATGTACAAGTGACGCATGTGATTCCAGTAGTCGCCATATGGAGAAAAAGTAACGCCCAAACTGTTGTACAACATGACTCTAGCCACGGTAATCTGTGGCCGATTTGCAAAGGCAAGACTATTGCTTTGCAGGACTTCTTTAGCCAATTTTGGAGATGATATGATAATTGTTGAGAGTTCCCCAAGCTGCAAGTGCATGAGAGGTCCATATTTGTCTGCTAGTTTTTTGAGTGTACGGTGAGGGAGTGAACCAACCATCTGGTGCAAGTTTCCAATGACGGGGAGTTGCTTTGGTCCAGGAGGCATTTTTTCAGAAACATGGGAACTTTTTGATCTTTTCATTTCCTTCACTAACAAGAGTGGTATGGAGACTAGGAGAAAGAGAGCAGTAAGGACGAAGGAGGGCAATTGCATCTCCATTTTGGGCAGGAGTAATGCTAGCAATGTAAGTGTAGTTTAGACTGTCCCTCCAAATATAAATAGTTCCCGTGTCAACAATAGGGGAACGGACTTGGGAGGTCTTGGTGGAAGAGATGCATGTGATTAACAGATGATTGATTAAATATTGGAGTTGGTCTAGTGATAAGAGGGGAGTTATTAGAGTTTTCTCTGCTATTAGATTTAAGATTCAAATTTTGGCCTTACCAGTTGAGGGTGGGAACGGTAGGGGGATTTTAATGATGCCTTTAGCCCCAAAAATTTGGGAACGGAGCCTCACAAATTGAGTTTGGTGCAAGTGGGGATAAAATAGTCATTTGAACCAACTCAAAAATATTTACACCAACTGATTACAAACCAACAACAACTTATACACACCCAACTACAACTTATTGACACACAATTCCAACTTTTGGATATGATAAAATAAATTCGAAAGGCCATACCTTTTCAACACAACTAGCATCCTGACTTGTACTATACAAGGGTTTACATTTCAACCTCTAAATTGAAGCGTTAAAATTTGGAGCAAAAGAAAAAAGTATCATAACTTACGATTTAGTTTTGCACTTCAAAAATATACAGGCATTTATATCTTTAGAATAAAAGAACTAGGTTTAGTTATTTGTGATATAAATTTGGATTAAATGGTGTCAACTTTTTTTTTTTAAAGTTTATAGTTCATCTCATATTCATCCTCCAAATTGAAAGGTAAATTTTGAAGCAAAAGGGAAAAAAAAAAGAAGGGATAATTTCAGAAACCTCCCCTGAGGTTTCTCATAATATCACTTAGCTCCCTTGAGGTTTTCAAAATCTCACTTACCTCCCTTGTCAACTTAACAAAATTAAATATTCATATCAAAAGTCACAAATTGACAATATTACCCTTGATTCTGATAACTATTTAACTAAAAAATCAAACCAAAAATAAAATTTTCAAACCAAAAAATGTATATTAAAAAAATTGTTATCTAATAATAGTCCATATTTATTTATATCGAGGTTATGTTAAGATAACAAAGGAAATGGATAAATTAAATCTAATCAAAATCAACTACTTAGGAGGATTTTAGTAACTAACAAACATCTTAAAAAATTACATGGACTGTTATAATTAAGAAATTCAAAATTTTTTTGGAAAATATATTTTAATACATGAGGTAGTTTAAGTTGTATTGATACCTAAAATAATCTCTTTATACGTATAAATTTTTCATGGTGTAATTTTTTCGAAGTGTAAATTTTACTTTTTTCAATACAACTAAAATAAATAGTTTAAGTCAAGAAATTTACGCCTTACAAAAATTTAGTCTCGATTTATTTTTTATTTTTGTTGTAAACTTCAAAAGTAGGATAATGCAAGGGTAATATTGGAACAAAATTTTTGTCTTTATTGCATTTTTTGCACAGGGATTACAATGTTACAAGAAATGTCAATCTAAGGGAGGTAAGTGAGATTTTGAAAACCTCAGGGGAGCTTAGTGATATTATGAGAAACCTCAAGGGAGGTTTCTGAAATTATCCCAAAAAAGAACCCATAACCTGCAATTTGGTCTAATATTTTTAGAATATATTTAACTTCACCTCCTATCATATGAAAACCATACAAAACCAAGTTTGACCACAATAATTGCAAGCATTGGCATTGGAAATGCAAATAAAAAATTGATAATATCTTATAATAATCCCCAACAACCACAAAAAATAATAAAAATATGCAAAATAACCTATACTGCTGAAGGTTATTCTTAGTGGTTGGGTTGAACTCAGATTAGAAATATGCAAATTAAGTAGATATAGTTTATAGTCAAATGTTATATATCTTTCTCTTAAATCATAATTTTTCCCATTTTTTATTTTTGGTAGGATTGATGTTGTTATTATTATTATATTTTATCAAAAATAAATATTTTAAGTAAAAATTTTAATTTGAAGGCTCAGTAGGACTTTATTTTTAATTTAGTAATTTCACAATTTAGACTTCAATAATAGTACCATTATTGTTTTTCTAAATCCATGAGCAATGGATATCATTTCTTTTTTTTAATATAATTTCTCTTTTTAGTTAGAATTATTGAGTTGAATGGTAAAATATTTGTTATTTACGATTTTAATTTTAGTAGAACTTAGGATGTTTCACCTATATTTACCCTCTCAGGAATAAATTTTAAACCAAATTGCTGTATTAGTGGAGTCACTTCTTATATTTTAAATTCAAAAGTATGATAGACATTTAATAGTTAAAAAAGTTCAAAATTCTATAATAAAAAAAGAATAGAGAGTTGGAAGCATTATGAAGTGGCCATCCTAAAAACCTTTTCTGCAATTTATATAGGTGATAATTCACAAACCACCCTTGAGGTTTCTAACAGTCTCACTCACCTCCCCTAAAATTTATAAAATTACGCAAACCTCCTCTCAGGTTAAGATCTTGTAACAAATCAGTTTAAATTAAAAAAAGTAACATAAAATAAGTACTTTGAAAAGAGAGATGAAACTTTTATTTCACAAATAATCTTTATGCTTGTGTAAAAGTTGTATTGTAAAGGAGTAAGAAATATATTAATAAAAGTGAGGGAAGGCGAGTGCAAATAATAAAAAACTAAAAATAAGTAGTAGCTAACTTTTTTTATAAAACTATATCAATGACTGGTGTATTGAACTACAATGGCTGTTTTTCAAATCTTTATCATTTTGGATATACTACCACAAGAAACATTACGACGGATTTTATTTTCACTTGAAACAACAAAATTTAAGATGGGAAGATAGTGATTAGGGCATTAAGATGAGGCTTCTAAAAAAATCCCTATCAGAAATTAATATAAGCAATTAAGTAGTTAAGGCACTAATTAATTTTTAGTAACTAATTAACAAAAATAGTTTTTAAAGATTTCTTTAATGATGAATAGTAACTTGCAATTACAAAATGGTGCCAGTTGATACACCAAATATTTGTTCACTCTCAGAGATCGATATAAACAAATAGCCATTTCTCTAATGAAAATATTCACAGTTGCCTAGCAATTTCACTTGCAATATTTGTTCTTGATACTAAAGAAAATGGGTGAATTTCATAATTTTCCCTAATAGCTTGACAAGGCCATAATTTTTATATCTATATTTCACATTCAACTTGCGAGATCAATACAAAATCACTATTTTTTCACATTAAATTTTGCTGTTTCAAGTAAAAATGAGATTCATCTTAATACTTCTTATTGCCTTTATATGCGAAATGGCAAAGATTTGAAAAAATAGCCATTGTAATTCAGTGCACTAGATATTGATCTAATTTTATAAAAAAGTCAGTTGTTGCTTATTTTTAGTTCTTTACTATTTGCATTCACCTTCCCTCACTTTTATTAATATATTTTTCATTTCTTTACAATACAACTTTTATACAAGTATAAAGGGTATTTGTGAAATAAAAGCTTCATCTTTCTCCTCAAAATATTTTTTTAATGTTACTTTTTTTACTTGAACTGATTTTGTTACAAAATCTTAATCTTAGAAGAGGTTTGTGTAATTTTATAAACTGTAGGAAAGGTGAGTGAAATTGTCAGACACCTCAAACGAGGTTTTTGAGATTTTCCCTTTATATAGAAGTTGGCCTTATTCCTAGGTTTTGATGATAACAAAACAAAATGATGATTGGACTAATGTTTTTATGTGTGAATTATGTTAAGACAGGTCCTTGACTCATTGAAGAAGGAAAGGTTGACTCATTGAAGAAGGAAAGGAATCAATTCAAGAAGAATTGAGAAGATTTTCACTTGTCGGACGCAAGGATCGGACGGTGAACAGAGGTTCGGACGTCCCACAGTTTACGACAAGCTTCGGACGATGCTTTCGGACGGTCACTCAAGTTTCGGACGTCCGACAGGTTGAGAGGATGGACACATGAGCTACTGGTTCTGTCAGATGTGTAGACATCAAATTTTGACTATTTCAATTGTTTTCTTATGTTTTTATCTATTAATATTTAGTTATTTATTTTTGAATATTCTAACACATTTTTCTTATTTTTTGTAGGTTTACAAAAAAAAAGGGGCTTAGAATTGAAACGCGGACCTGTTACGCGGAGTGGTCAATAACTTGATCGAGGCTAAAAAAAATACTGCCATTTTTTTCAGCCATTTTCTCCTCATTTCCAGCTGTATTTTCTGCGACTTGAGCATCAAGAAACCTATTTAGTTAATCCCTAACTCACCCTTAATCCCTAACACCCCATCTAATGATCAAAAATCAACCAACAAACCCTAAATGCATCTAAGCCTTTGGTTGTAGGTTTTAATGCCTATAAATCACCCATGTTAGGGTTTTCTGAAAAAAAAAGGAGAGGGAGGCTGAGAGTGAGTAGAAAGAGAGAAGAAAGAAATTAGGAAGAAAAAGGAAAACGATTGAGAATCAAAGAAAAAAAAGAAAAGAGAGAAAAGATAAAAACTAGGGTTTTTTTTTAGTGAAGATTTCTTGAATTTTGGTGATTCCTTTTCGTTCTTTTCAAGCCTCCGAATCAGGTAGTCTTCCTTTACTCTATCTATTATTTTTCTGGTCGAAAATTTCTAAAAATCAGACCTTTTGGTGGAACCAAGGTCTTAAATGTGTTTTTTAAGTTTTATGACATTTGATGATGATTATTGGTTGTTATATGAGCATGTTGTGTTTATAAAGCCTTGGTAAGGCTCATAGTCTTGTTCTGACGTTTAAAATCAGACGTTTGATGCTTCTGTGTTGATTTTGTTGTGATTTCTGAAAAATTTCTGGAAAAATGTTCTTCATGTTTTGAAGATGTGAAGAAACGCGGGCTACTCGCGCGTCTTATTCCGCGTAACGATCCGCGTTTCCTCTTGAATGTTTGAAGATGTGAAGAAACGCGGAGTTCTTGCGTGGCTTGGTTCGCGTAACGCTCCGCGTTTCTGCTTGAATATTTGAAGATGTGAAGAAACGCGGGGTTGTTACGCAGGCCAGTCCGCGTAACTTCCCGCGTTTCTAGCCTGACAGTTCTTCCCTTTCCCCTTTTTTGTCTATTTGATGATGTTGATGCTTAAGATTTGGCCTTTTTCGGTTTTAGCTTGTTTTGACATGATCTGAATGATGATGTTTAATGCTTTAAATAGATCCCCTGCCTCAAGATTTTGTTTGTGTTATTTTCAAAACTGAAGCAATCTTCCGATATTTTGAAGATGGAAGAGACGCTGACCGCTACGGCTGAGTCCACGTTCTGCGTTTTCCCTCCGAACTTTACATTTTGCATGTAACGCTGACGAAGTTATGCGCTCGTCCATCGCTTTCTAACCTCTCTCTCCTCGCTTTGTTGCTATTTCCTGCTCTTTTGTTCCGAATCTTACTCTATTATTCAGTATTTCCCAGCCTTGTCCATGTTGCTTGCAGAATCTGTTTTGATACCTTTTCTTTGAATTTTTGATTGATTTTTCCTTTAAATTGGTACCTTGATCCCTTTTGTTGACCTTGTTGGATGATTTTCTAAATTGTTAGATGATTATGATTTTTTCTAAATCATTTTAACTCATATTGAGGGGGAGTTTCTTATTGAGGAGGAGTTTCTTTCTATTCCCTTGCAAAATCATCATTTGGTTTGTCATCATCAAAAAGGGGGAGATTGTTGGCCTTGTTCCTAGGTTTTGATGATAACAAGATAAAATGATGATTTGGACTAATGTTTTATGTGAGAATTTTGTTAGAACAGGTCCTTGATTCATTGGAAAAGAAAAGAAATCAATTCAAGATGAATTGAGAAGATGCTAACTTATCGGACACTTCTATCGGACGCACATCATTATCATCGGACGTCCGATAGAATTAAAGATGAAATCAAAGCTCTCGCTGCCGGACGCAAAGCTATCGGACGCAGAATTATGCATCGGCCGTCCGATAAAGAACGAAGCAACCTATCGGACGCTTGTGTCGGACGCACAAAACCCATCGGACGTCCGACAGACGTTAAGAAGAACATGTCGGACACTCCTATCGGACGCATAACATTGTATCGGACGTCCGATAGGTCCAACGGCTATTTTTCAACAGCCATATTTTTAACCGTTGGAGAGGTTCTTGAGGCCATTTCTCACACTCTATAAATACCCACAAGTTCAAGAAAATTATAGACTTTTGCCTACATGAAATACAAGCTTACAAGTGAATATTTGGGTAGAAATCTTCTTTGTTTGTTGTATAGGTGTGGGAAAGTTGGGTTTGTGAGGTTGCTCAAGTGAAGGTTACTCTATAGGAGGCATAAAACCTTGGTGAAGGTGAGCCTATCACTTGGAGTGGTAAAACCTTGGTGAAGGTTACCTCACTTGTAAAATAGTTATTAGTTGGTTGGTGAGCTTTCAATTGTAACTAGTTGAGGATTTATTTGGAGAGTAGTAAAACTCCTTTGCTCAACCAAAGGGTGTTTGGGGTGAGGAAGGAGTGATCCTTCACTTGTACAAGTTGATTAGTGTCATCATCAATTGAAGAAGCTATTTGGTGAATTCAACTCCAAGTTTGGAAGAAGCTTGGGAGTTTGATTGGTTTGAATTCTTTTTACCTTTTTGTTACTTTATTCTTTGTGGTTCAAGATTGTTTATATTTATCATTATTGTGGTTGTTTGAATACTTGTTTGCTTGAACAATTTGAGTTGAATTTTTGGGTTGCATTTCGGGACCAACAATTGGTATCAGAGTTTGGTCTCCTTGAGATTAAGCTCAATCGGCTTAGGAGTAAAGATGGCAACCAATAATGTATTGTTTTTAGAAGGGCAATCCATCGTTAGACCTCCCATGTTCAATGGTATAAATTATATTTGTTGGAGGGATAGAATGGAAATATTTTTGCAATCTATAGATATAGAATTGTGGTTTATTGTTAGTGAAGGACCTTATGAGGCTACAATTATAGATGAAACAACCGGTAGAAATAGAATTAAAACTAGAAGTGAATTAAGTGTTCAGGATAGATTTAATCTCTCTTTGAATGCCAAGGCCATGAATGTATTGTACAATGCCCTAGATGCAAATGAATCTACTAGAGTAAAAGGGTGCAAATCGGCCAAGGAAGTATGGGATAAGTTGAGAGATATGTATGAAGGGAGTGACAATGTTAGAGAACAAAGGAAATCTATGCTTGTTGCTCAATATGAATCTTTTAAAATGCATCCTCATGAGAATGTTGATAAAATGTTTTGTAGATTCAATGATATTACTAAAGATCTTGAATTGCTTGACAAGGTATACACTTTGGGTGAGAAAAATAGAAAAATTTTGAATGCCTTGCCAAAAGAATGGGAAAATAAAGTCACCGCTATAGAAGAGGCAAAAGATTTAAATTCTATGTCTATTGAATCTCTTGTGAATTCACTAACCTCTTATGAGTTGAAGTTAAAAGCACAAGATGATGAAGCATGGATCAAGAGAGGCATAGCATTCAAGGCCTCACAAGAAGATGATGAAGATGTGAAGTTAAATAACATGGCAAGAACATTGAAGAAGCTTCTAAATAAAAGGAGCTCTAGAGGAGGAAGAGCAAGTAATGATAGAAGAGAAAAATTCAAGAATTTCCAAATCACTTGGGATGAATGCAATTTGGATGAAGAAATGGAAGAAAAAGAAGAATCAACTCAAATGGCACTTATGGCATTTGGAGATAATAAGGTAAACTCTAATCACTCTCTTAGTGATGAAGATGATGATAATGATGATATGCAAGTTCTTATGATTAAAATGCATAAAAATTTGAAAGAATCTTATGCCAAAAATAAGGATTTGAAAATAAAAATAAATACTTTATTGGAAGAAAATTCTAAACTTTTTCAAGAAAATAAGAATTTGAAAAAAGAAAATGATGATTTGAAAAATTACAAAATTGATTTTGATTGCAAAAATGATTTGAAAAAGAAGTTGGAAAATAAAACAAATTTTTATGAAAAAATGTTGGAGGAACAAAATCTTTTAAAGAAAAGAATTAATGATTTGAATACTTCTCTCCAAAAGGAGAAACAAAATGTTTTACAAAGAAAAGAAAACCATATTTTACATGGCCAAAATGATTTTATTATTTCTAGAAAAGAAGAACTAAATTTATTAAACCTACTTTTGTGAATGATTCTAGTATTATGTGTCATTTTTGTTGCCAATTTGGACATATGCAAAATGATTGCTATGTGAAGAAAAATATAAGAAAAGGCATGAAATCTATGTGGATTATTTGATCATGTTATACTAACTCTCATTCATAATGTTCTCTTTAAAAAAAAAAAACTTTGGGCTATAATTCATTAAGTACTTTGTTGGAATTGTTAAATGTTGGGTATTGGTATTTGTTCCTTTGATTTTGGTATTGTGATATTGATGATATTGGTATTGTGATATTGATGATATTGTGATATTTGAAGTTTAAATGTGGTTGAATTGTTAAATAGTTTGAATGACTAAATGAGGGGGAGTTAATATGTTTTTTGATTGATGACAAAAGGGGGAGATTGTTGGATGATTTTCTAAATTGTTAGATGATTATGATTTTTCTAAATCATTTTAACTCATATTGAGGGGAGTTTTATTGAGGGGAGTTTTCTATTCTTTGCAAAATCATCATTTGGTTTGTCATCATCAAAAGGGAGATTGTTGGCCTTGTTCCTAGGTTTTGATGATAACAAGATAAAATGATGATTTGGACTAATGTTTTATGTGAGAATTTTGTTAGAACAGGTCCTTGATTCATTGGAAAAGAAAAGAAATCAATTCAAGATGAATTGAGAAGATGCTAACTTATCGGACACTTCTATCGGACGCACATCATTATCATCGGACGTCCGATAGAATTAAAGATGAAATCAAAGCTCGTCGCTGTCGGACGAAAGCTATCGGATGCAGAATTATGCATCGGCCGTCCGATAAAGAACGGCAACCTATCGGACGCTTGTGTCGGACGACAAAACCATCGGACGTCCGGTGACGTTAAGAAGAACCGTGGACACTCCTATCGGACGCATAACATTGTATCGGACGTCCGATAGGTCCAACGGCTATTTTTCAACAGCCATATTTTTAACCGTTGGAGAGGTTCTTGAGGCCATTTCTCACACTCTATAAATACCCACAAGTTCAAGAAAATTATAGACTTTTGCCTACATGAAATACAAGCTTACAAGTGAATATTTGGGTAGAAATCTTCTTTGTTTGTTGTATAGGTGTGGGGAAAGTTGGGTTTGTGAGGTTGCTCAAGTGAAGGTTACTCTATAGGAGGCATAAAACCTTGGTGAAGGTGAGCCTATCACTTGGAGTGGTAAAACCTTGGTGAAGGTTACCTCACTTGTAAAATAGTTATTAGTTGGTTGGTGAGCTTTCAATTGTAACTAGTTGAGGATTTATTTGGAGAGTAGTAAAACTCCTTTGCTCAACCAAAGGGTGTTTGGGGTGAGGAAGGAGTGATCCTTCACTTGTACAAGTTGATTAGTGTCATCATCAATTGAAGAAGCTATTTGGTGAATTCAACTCCAAGTTTGGAAGAAGCTTGGGAGTTTGATTGGTTTGAATTCTTTTTACCTTTTTGTTACTTTATTCTTTGTGGTTCAAGATTGTTTATATTTATCATTATTGTGGTTGTTTGAATACTTGTTTGCTTGAACAATTTGAGTTGAATTTTTGGGTTGCATTTCGGGACCAACAGACCTTGAGTCTTAGATAACCATTCCCCTCATTTAAGGATTCAATTAAGGCATCACATCAAGGGATGGTAATTTCTTTCCCCTATTATGTGCTCTTATGTGTTTTTGCATGATCTTGCATGTTTTAAATTAAGTTTTCCTTTGCTTTTATTCATGTCTAGTCTTTATTTATATCATTTAATTTTTGGGTAAATCATTTGGAGGCCTTGGATGCCAAGTTGTAATAGACAGATTTAATTTTGCAAAAAGTGTATTTATTTTAGAAAATGTAATAGTTAGATTATTATTCCGAATTTTTCCCCTTAGAATGTATTTAGGTTCCCCCAATGTAATAATTAGGTTTAATATGCTTATTTTGCATGCTTGCATGTTTATGTGTTTACTTGCTTTCCTAGGGTCTTGCATCTAGATATTATGCCTATGTGTTATGTGTTTATGTGCTTTTATGTGTTTACTTGCTTTATTATCATGTCTACATGTTTATTGTGTAAATGTATTGACGTCACCACACTAGTCCAACGCTAGTTGTGGCCTTTCCTTTCAATTTCTCACTAATCCAATATTAGTGAGAACTTTTAAACGAGGGCTAGTCCAATGCTAGACCCTTAATGCCGTTCATGCATTAGATACAAATTTCACACACTTTTCACTTTTAGAGTTTCTTTTCCATTTTTGCATGTTACTATTCTCCCATCCCGTATGCGAAATATGTCATTTAGTTTTCTTTTTTGTTAAAAATAGATTAGCTTGTTTTAGGACATTACCCTTTGAATTAGAGAAAAGAGCGAGTATGGCTTCTTAGCCTTAGCACGCTTTTATTTCCTTCTACGAAAAGGAAGATTTGAAGTCACGAATTTAGTTCCCCGCATCCATTATGTTGCATTATCCCTCTTTAGGACATACATGTGCATTATTTTAAATTCTATCAAAATCATTCTTTAAAAATCAAGTTTCTTTTTCATGTTTTAGCAATTCAAAGTCAAAAATCTATTTTTCTTAAAATTGCATCTTTTGAAAATTCAAGTTCCTCTTTGCACTTAAAATTAATCTTTTCAAAAATCCAATTTCTTTTCCCTTGAGATTTTATAAAATTGCATTTCTTTTGAAAACCCTATTTTCCTGTTTGTCCGAGTCTCATCATTTGCATTTTTCGTGACCTCCTCGAGGGATCAAATTTGGATGACACAACTAATGTGATCAATTCCAATCAAACCTCAAGGAGACATTTTGCCCCTCTCGATCCAATATTAGGTTTAAGTTTTGCATCCATATAGATAACATCCAAATGTGATAAATTTTAAAGTTAGAATTAGGAAATTTTTAACTAAATCTTGCAACTAGCTTTGGCTAGGTTAGAAGGGTGCCTTATAGACGAGTAACATCGAATCTTTGCCTTCCCTTCTTTCAACCTTGACCCTCGAACCTTTTTCTCTAGTTTTTCAAACACCTGGAGTCGTCTAAAAAAGGGTTTTCTTAGTTTATTTTCATTAATTAAAATTTTTGGGTGACTTGGTACACCTAAACTCCATACCAAGTGGCGACTCTAAACTTTTCTAAAAACCCTTTTCTAGACTTTTGTTTTTGGGTCCAAATCGTCGCATTTTTGTAGTCCCATGACACATTTCTTTTCAAAATCAAAATCAGTTTTAACAAAACCTTTTCCAACTAAAATTCAAAGCGAGTTTCATTCCCTCTTTTTCAAAAAATGGTATGACTGACTTTGGAATTTTCCTAAGAGGGTCTGAGCACTTGATTTAGTTGACTATTTCGTTTTTCTAACTTTCTTATATATCACATTTGGATGTTTTAGGTTGCATTCCTTTTTCTTTTCCTTTTCTTTTAGGATTTTTTCCCCGCGCAATCGCTCCTTACACATCGCGTACATGATGAATGAATTATTTGTTTATTTATTTGTATTGATATTTACTTATACCGCGCTTTGCATTTGGGGTGGGGGGAAGTGATCACCCTAGAAGCCTTCATTCTTTTATTGGTATTCATTCCTCCTCTCAAAGGAAGCACCTCATACGTGCATGCATAATTTTTACCCTTTTTGTTTTTTCGTGGGCGCTATCCCACCTCCCTTGTAGGATTAGGATCGATTTCCTTGGGTATGCAGATGGTGTGTTTTGTGCCCATAGCGGTACCTAAGGGATAATTCGAGCCACCGACTTAAGACATTGGAATTGATGACCCTTTGTCTTTGGTCTAAAGGCTTGGAGACCTATAACCTTTGTTGAGTCTAGATGCATTAGTGAGCTTAACCTCATGCATCCATGTTAGAATTGCCTAGGGTAGAGTTTATCTTACCCTATTAAGGATCACTAGACACGAGAGGAGGGATTCAACCCCTCTTTATTCTTGTGCAATTTGTTGTTCCAATGTGTTATGTGATATCTGTTGATTAAACTAACCTTTTGTTGTCTTCCCTTTTCTTGCATTTCACAAACTTTAGAAAATAAGAGTCCTGACACTCTTTTAAGACAAGCCATCCATCCAGATAGGCTACTGCACGTTTGAATTTATGTTTATTGCATTTAAGTTGTAATTGCATATCACTTTTAGGCTTACCCCGGCATTCAAATAGGGCTCCTATAGGCCATGTTTCATTCTGCACCCTTACTTGCTTTAATAAAATGGCATCATGCATAAACCATTGAGGGAATGCCGCATAGGGAATCCCACGATAGGAATAAACCACCCTTGTGTCTGGATATATAATCAATGAGACTTGCATGTTTATGTTTTCAGTAACATCAAAGAGGTAGTGCACAAGGTAAGGTAGGGTCCGATCCCTTCTATGATGGCATCCAAAGATATGGAGTGACCTTCGCATGCTAGAATATAAACCTCTAGTAATCATTTTTTGGCCATTTTATCAAAGTTGGTAAAATCCCATGCATAAGGACACTAAATCGAAAAAAATTCACAAATAATTTCTCATTGTTGAGATAATGATTTTATCAAGGCCAAATTTTGATTTTAGAAGGCTTATGAGCTAGTGTGTTGCAAATAAAATTGAGATGTGGAGTTGGGTAAGCAATGAACCCAGTCGACTTTTGGGTAAACCATCAATCCCGTCCAATCCATTTGAATTAGATCAATGTTTCACTCAAGACTAGTCAAGGCACTACAATTCCTTCAAGAATAATCCTTTTCATGCCAAATTAACCTTTAACCTCTCTTCATATATCAATTAAAGTAATAAATCCATTCGGACTTTGTCCTCGTGATGCATCAAGTATCACATTTTCTTTGGTCAATCCTCTAGATTGTTTTACTAATCGCATATCAGTGAAGTGATCGGATCCATCAGGTATTGTATGGTGCATACCCCAGAGGATTGCATTTTTCATGCTAGGCCACCCTTGGCATAAAGGGCTCCCCATGGACATGCATACGGTTTTGCAATTACGCTTACTAACTCAAGTTTTTTTCTTTTCCTTTCCCTCCTCCCTAGCATTCATAAAAATGTGGGCGTTGATAAGGAAGAAACATTTTCTTGATCTAATAAAGTTTTGAAGATTAGAAGTGTTATTTGATTCTTGGGTAGATCTTGCAATGCAAACTATGGAGAATTCATTTGGGGAAACACAAGCTCAGAGCATCTATGAGATTTATGGCATAGAGGTTTAACGACTTGTCTATGAAAATCAATGTTTTGACATGTTTTGTAAATAAAAGAGAGGGAAGAATGAAAAGTAGAGGTGTATTTTAGATGTTTTCATTTTTCTTAGTTAAATAAATTTTTACTCCAGATTTTTACACAGATAAAGCTATTCATTTGGGCTTTCCTTATTTTTGTAGTTGTGTACATATTTATGTGAATTTCATCTTTTTTTGCTTATAAGGAGACACTTCATAATGGATTTTAAGAAAACAAGACCGAGTTGAATCTTGTCATTTGTTGAATAAAATTCACAAAATTTTTGCATACAGTAAATTTGTGGCCTCAACAATTTAGTGAGAGAGCCTAAATTCAAAATCTCAAATGAGTCACTCGAACTTGTTATCTTATTTTCAGTGACCAAGCAAGATGGTGTTTTCCTTTCGTTTTACTTTTCTGATCCCATCAAGCCTTCAGAATGAATAAATCAACTACATTGGTTAGCACACCCCAAGCCAGGGCAGTTTTATTTTGTAAAGGTTGACTACAGCTAGATTGATTCAACTCATATTCAGTTGAAAGCAAAATGTTCATTACTTTTGATTGTTTTGAAAATTTGGGATGATGCTTTAGGCATTCGTTTTGTCTCCACACAAATTTTGTCATTTACTCTCCCATTTGAATCATCAGAAGTACAATTTCATTTCAAATAAAAGCCTTGATGATCATACCCCTATTAGAGTGATTTTCAAATGCTAGAAAGGAAAAGATTTTCACAATGAGTTGTTCTTTACTTTCGTTGTCATGGGACTTGGAAATGATGCTTTGACCATCTCTTCTACTATCTAAACACTCTTTACCCTTTGCATCCCAAGATTGAGCCTAAATTGGTGGTTCGTTTCAATAGCACTTATGATCGCATCCCTACATTGGGGTAGGAGACATAAGCATTTTCAATGACGTCAAGGATGCTAAAATTTTTGGAAAAAAAATTGAAAAAAGGAAGAATAAAAGAAAAAAGAAGGAGTGAAGTTAAGAAAAAGAAAAAAAAGTGAAAAAAGAGGGGACAGAAAAATATGAAAAAGAAAAACTGAGAAAAGCAAAGAGAAATTTCAATGCTAAAAAGCATCGAAGAAGGATGATAGAAGTCATGATGAGATGCAAGATCTTAAAGGTCAACCCCAAACTGGGGCAATTTTTTGAAAGAAATACGATAATAGGTGCAAATGGCCTTAACAATCTAATTTCTTTTTAGCTATCGTTTTCAAGCTACATTACAAGCTCACAAAGTCCATCGCTGACTTATGTTTCATGACAACTTGAAGTGTAGATCAATCTCTAAGAGGCTCATGAATCACTCACGATCGCAAGGTTATGACCTATTGTGTTTGGCTATCTCTTCTTCTTAAGTATTACAAGCCCCTGGATTTTATATGCTGACTAAATCTTCATACAAATTAAGGGTGAGTAACTTTTGGCTTTCATCAAAATTAGGGTGTTGAATCAGTTCAATGTAATTCAAATACAACACGAAGAAGAACCCCAATGTGCAGTGTTATCTATCATTTCTCTCACCTTCTTTTTTATTTGAATTGACACCTACTTGAGTGGTCTTGAAGCATGAGCTAGCAAGAAAGAGTGGCCTTTTTCTCCAAAATATTGACCCTCAGTGAGGGTGAGACCTATTGCAATTTGATCTAGTTTCAAGAGGTTCATCATGAGTTCTCCTATATGAGTAAGCATGACATTTTGGCTTGCTTTTTATTTGAGTAATGTAATTTATTTTGTCTTGGATGTCTCTAATAACAGAGTAATGCATTTTTTGATATTTCCATTTGATTGCTTTAAAAAAAAAAAAGAGCCATGGAGCATTTCTATGATGTATTTCTGGGCATACCCAAGGGTCAAATAACACATCTTTAAATTTGCCACTCAAAATTTGGCTTTTGATAAGTTAGCATTTTTTCTTGAGCAGTAATTATTGCATAATAATAAAGAAGGCAAATTGTTTGAGAATTCAAGTGCACATCATATTTTGCAAGTCCCTCTTGTATGCGGTATTCATGGTAGATCCAAAAGCGAAGACAAATTTTGCGGATCAAAGAATCAAGCATGAATAAAATCAATAACACTACATTTCAAGATGATGGCATAGCCTATCAATTTCGAAGGAGCGTCAACTCTAACAGCTAGTTTTGGATTTACCTTTCAAAAAAAAAAAAGTGAAAAAGAAGGAAAGAAAAGTTTTCCCTTTAATGCTACATATAGTTCAATTTGGACTTTTGAAGCATTTTACCTTTAGATTGCATTTCTAAATCGGGGCAATTTTTTGTTGAAAAAAAAAATTTTGAAGGAAAATTGAGAAAAAATTTTCAAGGAAAATTTTCAATAAACAAAGAAAAAAAAAGAGAAGAAAAGAAAAAAAAAAAGAAGAGAGAAAATTTTTAATGGCCTGCTGAAGCAATGTTTTATTTGATTAAATTGGGGCAAATTTTTTGGTTGGCTACATTAGAGCCAATTTTTATTGAATAAAACTGAACAAATTCTCCATTAACTAAGGGGCATTCTTTTTTATTAAATTGAGACAAATTTTGGTTGACCAAAATAGGGCAAATGCTTAAAGGAAAATTTAAAAAAAAAATCTACAAGAAAGAATTTCTCAATAAAAGGTGAAAATTGGGGTAGGTTTGCAACATTCACTGAATGATTTTTGTCGATGCATGCATGATCACCTTGCATTTTAATCTGCCCGATGGAAATGTATGAAGACGCAGCTCGGAGCTTTGAGCACTCGATTAGGTAGTTTAGTACTCGACATTCCGCGCTGAGCATATCTCGAGGAGCCACGAGGCGATGGTGGAGTTGAGGGGATGATAGACCCATCCCACGATTTGCGGTTTATCCATCCTTGCTTTATTTCACCTTTTATGTTTGATTACATTTTGATTTTTTAGACATAGGATTAATTGTTAAAAATATTTTGGTTAAATTGCTGCGTCAGGATGTATATATTTGTTTAAATTTGGCTCCTATGTGCTTATATGTGTTAAATGTATTTGAAAATTTGGGTTGCTAGTAGGGAGTTTCATCCAGTTATAGGGGAAACTCTGCCAATTTAAAAAAAAAAAACTTTATCTAAATTGCACATTTGCCCCACAAATTGATTTGTTTTTCGAAATTTGATTCAAAAAGGGTGCAAATATCCAATCATTAGGTTGCAATTGCCTTCATCTTTTTGAAATAAAGGCAGCACGATGTGAAAAATCCTTTTTCCATCGTACTCGGAAATAATTATTATGTGATTAAGATATTGGCATTTTAGAAAGTATGTTTTGTAAAATAGGGAAAATTATGCTTCGGTTTTTTTTTCCTATTAAATGAGATTTCTTCTTTTATTGGATTATGCAAGAAAATGATTGATATAGTTGACAAATGATCCTTTTTCAATTGATATGCTATAAAAAAAAAGGGGAAAAGAAAAAAAAAGAAAAAAAAAGAGGAAATGAAAAAGCAGCAAAGTGAGAACCAAAGTTCTAATCCAATGATTCTAGTACTAAGTAACCGGAGGTTTAGCATCTGCAAATGTTAACTTTCGCATAAAACGGTGCTTGAATTACGAGTATGCAAAGCAGTTCGAACAAGTAAAATGTTGAGTAATCGGAAATCTTCACCTAAAAGTGTTGATTTTCGCGTCAAAAGACATTTTTACTATTTGAGCAAGAAGGCATATGTCGAGTAACCTGGAGTCTTCACCTAAAAGTGTTGATTTTCGTGTCAAAAGGCATTATTGCAATTTGAGTAAGAAGATGTGTTTCACCAAATCCTTTTTAGCAATAAAATTTGAGAAAACTGTGGGAAAGGCAAGCTTGAATAGACTATATGAGTCGTTTGATTGCAAAATTTGGTGAAAGAGAAAAATCAAGCTTGAATTGTTAAAATTGAGGTATAATTGTCTCTCTTTTACTTGATATTATGAGTACTTGATGCAAATTGAATAATTGCATAATAATGTTTTGCCTGGTTTATGAGGATTTGGATTTCCAAGATCGCACGGTTTATTTCAATCCCATAGTTTATTTTGATGAATACTTCCTACCATTTGAGAACAAGCAATGTTTCATGATCACAAATATCTCATGAATGTATTTTATAGCATGATTCTGATACGTTTTAGTCATTTCAATGGCTAACAGTTGTGATCCCAAGAGAATTTGCACTTTATGATTAAAAAAAAAAGAAATTGAATTTCCATAGACTAATTGGTTAATGCTTCATGACTTCTGGAGGATTAACGATCCATTTGACACTGGGGCAATTTTGTTTTGAGGGAAGTGCTCTCCAATTTTGGATTATGCATTAAAAAAATTAATTTTACCGGAAAAGGTTTGCAGATCAAGAGGATGGCAACATATGTGGATTTGTTCCAACCCTGGAGAGGAAATGTTTCAGTTATACTCTTTAAATTTTCAAAATCCATCAATTCTTGAAAAAAAAAGAAGAAAAAGGAAAAAAAAAGAAGAGATTAGTCACTGTTCCTATCAATCACTTCCTTTTCAAGACAAGAAAATCAAAAATAAAAAATGCAACATTTCACTGAGTGCATCATTACTTGCATTTTACATTTACCATGTTTGAACAGCTTGTGTTTTATTTTTTCAAAGTCTGGCAATCCAGAATTTATGTTTCCATCTCTCCTACTAGTGTCTAGATTTGGGTCCAATCCCACCAGCAATTTTAGACCTAAGGCATATTTGCATTTTCCCATCTAGTCATTCAAGTTTGGGTCCAATCCCACTGAATAGTATAAATTTGGAAAGAATTTTAAATTTACGTTGGTTCTTTGTCTACGACCTCCAACACCATTCTATCCCCCCTGTTTCAATTTAAATTTCTGTTAGTTCTTTGTCTCGACCTTCACCCTTCTATCCCCCCTGCTTCAATTTAAATTTCTGTTGGTTCTTTGTCTCGGTATCCCCTTCTATCTCCCCTTCTTGATATTTTAAATTCCTGTTGGTGAGTCTCATCTTGATATTTTAAATTCCTGTTGGTGAGTCTCAACCTCCGCCGGGCACCTTTCTATCTCCCCTTCTTGATATTTTAAATTCCTGTTGGTGAGTCTCAACCTCACACCCCTTCTATCCCTCCTTCTTGATATTTTAAATTCCTGTTGGTGAGTCTCAGCATCCACCGAGCACCCTTCTATCTCTTTCTCGAATTTTACAAGATTGATTACTCATTTTCATCGTGGATTCGTTTGCATTTGAACTACGTTTGACTGATCTCATGGCGAGATCGTAGGCAACTCTATCTGAGTTGGTCACATTATGCATTTTAGTTTGAAAATTGGCAATCTAACATTCTGTTGTTTACAATGGTTCAGATACAACCAATAAAACGGGTAAGCATTTGGTGTCTCGTCTTTGTCTAGAGTTTCTTGAAACTTCGGACAAAGAGGCAAGTTCACCAAATTTTGACTATTTCAATTGTTTTCTTATGTTTTATCTATTAATATTTAGTTATTTATTTTGAATATTCTAACACATTTTTCTTATTTTGTAGGTTTAAAAAAAAGGGCTTAGAACTGAAAGCTTGAACTTGTTACTTGGTGGTCCAACGATAAGAGGTTAAAAAAAATACGCGCGCGATTTTTCCAGCCATTTTCTCCTCATTTCCAGCTATATTTTCTGCGACTTGAGCATCAAGAAACCTATTTAGTTAATCCCTAACTCACCCTTAATCCCTAACACCCCATCTAATGATCAAAAATCAACCAACAAACCCTAAATGCATCTAAGCCTTTGGTTGTAGGTTTTAATGCCTATAAATCACCCATGTTAGGGTTTTCAAAAAAAAAGGAAGGAGGTGAGAGTGAAAGAAAGAAAGAAAGAAGAAGAAGAAAATGATTGAGAATCAAAGAAAAAAAAAAGAAAAGAGAAAAGATAAAAACTAGGGTTTTTTTTAGTGAAGATTTCTTGAATTTTGGTGATTCCTTTTCGTTCTTTTCAAGCCTCCGAATCAGGTAGTCTTCCTTTACTCTATCTATTATTTTTCTGGTCGAAAATTGCTAAAAATCAGACCTTTTGGTGGAACCAAGGTCTTAAATGTGTTTTTTTTAAGTTTTATGACATTTGATGATGATTATTGGTTGTTATATGAGCATGTTGTGTTTATAAAACCTTGGTAAGGCTCATAGTCTTGTTTTGACGTTTAAAATCAGACGTTTGATGATTCTGTGTTGATTTTGTTGTGATTTCTGAAAAATTTCTGGAAAAATGTTCTTCAAGTTTTGAAGATGTGAAGAAACGCAGGCTACTTGCGCATCTTATTCCGCATTTCCTCTTGAATGTTTGAAGATGTGAAGAAACGCGGAGTTCTTGCGCGGCTTGGTTCGCGTAACACTCCGCATTTCTGCTTGAATATTTGAAGATGTGAAGAAACGCGGGGTTGTTACGCAGGCCAGTCCGCGTAACTTCCCGCGTTTCTAGCCTGACAGTTCTTCCCTTTCCCCTTTTTTGTCTATTTGATGATGTTGATGCTTAAGATTTGGCCTTTTTCGGTTTTAGCTTGTTTTGACATGATCTGAATGATGATGTTTAATGCTTTAAATAGATCCCCTTGCCTCTGAAGATTTTGTTTGTGTTATTGTCGAAAAGCTGAAGCAATCCTCGATATTTTGAAGATGGGAAGAGCCTTGAACCGTTCTGCGAGTCCGTTTCTGTCAGCGTTTCTCCTCGAACTTTATTTTGCATGCTGGGCGTAAGTTGCGCTCTCGCTTTCTACCGCGTAACCTCTCGTTCCTCGGTTTGTTGCTATTTCCGCTCTTTTGTTCCAAAATCTTACTCTATTATTCGTATTTCCCAGTCTTGTCCATGTTGCTTGTAGAATCTGTTTTGATACCTTTTCTTTGAATTTTTGATTGATTTTTCCTTTAAATTGGTACCTTGATCCCTTTTGTTGACATTGAGTCTTAGATAACCATTCCCCTCATTTAAGGATTCAATTAAGACATCACATCAAGGGATGGTAACTTCTTTCCCCTATTATGTGCTCTTATGTGTTTTTGCATGATCTTGCATGTTTTAAATTAAGTTTTCCTTTGCTTTTATTCATGTCTAGTCTTTATTTATATCATTTAATTTTTGGGTAAATCATTTGGAGGCCTTGGATGCCAAGTTGTAATAGACAGATTTAATTTTGCAAAAAGTGTATTTATTTTAGAAAATGTAATAGTTAGATTATTATTCCGAATTTTTCCCCTTAGAATGTATTTAGGTTCCCCCAATGTAATAATTAGGTTTTATATGCTTGCTTTATATGCTTATTTATTTTGCATGCTTGCATGTTTATGTGTTTACTTGCTTTCCTAGGGTCTTGCATCTAGATATTATGCCTATGTGTTATGTGTTTATGTGTTTTTATGTGTTTAATTGCTTTATTATCATATCTACATGTTTATTGTGTAAATGTATTGACGTCACCACACTAGTCCAACGCTAGTTGTGGCCTTTCCTTTCAATTTCTCACTAATCCAATGTTAGTGAGAACTTTTAAACGAGGGCTAGTCCAATGCTAGACCCTTAATGCCGTTCATG
The DNA here is from genome assembly GCA_013103745.1 of Gardenia jasminoides. Classification (NCBI taxonomy): domain Eukaryota; kingdom Viridiplantae; phylum Streptophyta; class Magnoliopsida; order Gentianales; family Rubiaceae; genus Gardenia; species Gardenia jasminoides. The sequence goes on from CM023103.1 coordinate 38,624,210, forward strand.
CATTAGATACAAATTTCACACACTTTTCACTTTTAGAGTTTCTTTTCCATTTTTGCATGTTACTATTCTCCCATCCCATGAAACATGTCATTTAGTTTTCTTTTTCGTTAAAAATAGATTAGCTTGTTTTAGGACATTACCCTTTGAATTAGGGAAAAGAGCGAGTATAGCTTCTTAGCCTTGCACACTTTTATTTCCTTCTATGAAAGGAAGATTTGAAGTCCGCAATTTAGTTCCCTGCACCCATTATGTTGCATTATCCCTCTTTAGGACATATATGTGCATTATTTTAAATTCTATCAAAATCATTCTTTAAAAATCAAGCTTCTTTTTCATGTTTTAGCAATTCAAAGTCAAAATCCATTTTTCTTAAAATTTCATCTTTTGAAAATTCAAGTTCCTCTTTGCACTTAAAATTGATCTTTTCAAAATCCAATTTCTTTTCCTTGAGATTTTATAAAATTGCATTTCTTTTGAAAACCCTATTTTCCTGTTTGTTGAGTCTCATCATTTGCATTTTTTGACCTCCTCGAGGGATCAAATTTGGATGACACAACTAATGTGATCAATTCCAATCAAACCTCAAGGAGACATTTTGCCCCTCTCGATCCAATATTAGGTTTAAGTTTTGCATCCATATAGATAACATCCAAATGTGATAAATTTTAAAGTTAGAATTAGGAAATTTTTAACTAAATCTTGCAACTAGCTTTGGCTAGGTTAGAAGGGTGCCTTAGAGACGAGTAACATCGAATCTTTGCCTTCCGTTCTTTCAACCGTGGCTCCTGAACCTTTTTCTCTAGTTTTTCAAAGATCTGGAATCGTCTAAAAAAGGGTTTTCTTAGTTTATTTTCATTAATTAAAATTTTTGGGTGACTTGGTACACCTAAACTCCATACCAAGTGGCGACTCCAAACTTTTCTAAAAACCCTTTTCTAAACTTTTGTTTTTGGGTCCAAATCGTCACATTTTTGTAGTCCCATGACCCATTTCTTTTTCAAAAATCAAAAAATCAATTTTTAACCAAAAAACCTTTTTCCAACTAAAAATTCAAAACGACGAGTTTCATTCCCTCTTTTTCAAAAATGGGGCGCGACAGGATGGTGGAGTCCTTGGTTCGGACGTCCGACAGTTTACAACTCAGGAATTCAGTAAATTGTCGGACGGTGGTTTCGGACGCAGAACTGGGGTTCGGACGTCCGACAGGTTGACTGGTTCTGTCGGACGGTGGGTTCGGACGTCCAACAGCTCCAACGGTCATTTTTCTAACAGCTATATGTTTGACCGTTAAAGAGCTTCTTTAAGCCATTTCTCACACTCTATAAATACTCACAAGTTCAAGAAGATAGAAGACTTTTGCCTACATGAAATACAAGCTTACAAGTGAATATTTGGGTAGAAATCTTCTTTGTTTGTTGTATAGGTGTGGGGAAAGTTGAGTTTGTGAGGTTGCTCAAGTGAAGGTCACTCTATAGGAGGCCTAAAACCTTGGTGAAGGTGAGCCTATCACTTGGAGTGGTAAAGCCTTGGTAAATGTTGCCTTACTTGTAAAATAGTTCTTAGTTGGTTGGTAAACTTTCAATTGTAGCTAGTTGAGGGTTTACTTGGAGAGTAGTAAAACTCCTTTGCTCAACCAAAGGGTGTTTGGGGTGAGAAAGGAGTGATCCTTCACTTGTACAAGTTGGTTAGTGTCACCATCAATTGAAGAAGCTATTTGGTGAATTCAACTCCAAGTTTGGAAGAAACTTGGGAGTTTGATTGGTTTGAATTCCTTTTACCTTTTTGTTACTTTATTCTTTGTGCTTTAAGATTGTTTACATTTATCATTATTGTGATTTTTTGAGTACTTGTTTGCTTGAACAATTTTAGTTGATTTATTGGGTTGCATTTCGGGACCTACGATTGGTATTAGAGCTTGGTCTCCTTGAGATTAAACTCAATCGGCTTAGGAGTAAAGATGGCAACCAATAGTGCATTGTTTTTAAAGGGGCAATCCATTATTAGACCTCCCATGTTCAATGGTATAAATTATGTTAGTTGGAGGGATAGAATGGAAATTTTCTTACAATCTATCGATATTGAACTATGGTTTATTGTAAATGAAGGTCCATATGAAGCTATTGTTGTAGATGAAATCACCCATCAGTCTAGACCTAAAATTAGAAATGAATTGAGTGCTCAAGATAGAATCAATCTCTCTTTGAATGCTAAGGCTATGAACGTATTGTACAATGCCCTTGATGCAAATGAATCTTCTAGAGTAAAAGGGTGCAAATCAGCCAAGGAAGTATGGGATAAGTTGAGAGAGATTTATGAAGGGAGTGACAATGTTAGGGAGCAAAGAAAATTTATGCTTGTTGCCCAATATGAATCTTTCAAAATGCATCCTCATGAAAATATTGATAAAATGTTTTGTAGATTCAATGATATTATTAAAGATCTTGAATTGCTTGACAAGGTATACACTTTGGGTGAGAAAAATAGAAAAATTTTGAATGCCTTGCCAAAAGAATGGGAAAATAAAGTTACCACTATAGAAGAGGCAAAAGATTTAAATTCTGTGTCTATCGAATCTCTTGTGAATTCACTAACCTCTTATGAGTTGAAGTTAAATTCAAAAATACAAGATGATGAGGAAGCAAGGATTAAGAGAGGCATAGCACTCAAGGCCTCACAAGAAGATGGTGAAGATATGGAACTAAATGACATGGCAAGGACATTGAAGAATCTTCTAAATAAAAAGAATTGTAGAGGAGGAAGAGCAAGTAACGATAGAAAACAAAAATTCAAGAATTTCAAAATTACTTGGGATGAATGCAATTTGGATGAAGAAATGGAAGAAGAAGAAGAATCAACTCAAATGGCATTTATGGCTTTTGGAGATGATGAGGTAAACTCTAATCACTCTCTTAGTGATGAAGATGATGATGATGATGATATGCAAGTTCTTATGATCAAAATGTATAAAAGTTTGAAAGAATCTTATGCCAAAAACAAGGATTTGAAAATAAAAATAAATGCTTTATTGAAAGAAAATTCTAGACTCTTTCAAGAGAATAAGAATTTGAGAAAAGACAATGATGACTTGAAAAAGCACAAAATTGATTTTGATTGTAAAAATGATTTGAAAAAGAAGTTGGAAAATAAAACAAAGTTTTATGAAAAAATGTTGGAGGAACAAAATCTTGTAAAGAAAAGAATTGATGATTTGAATGCTTCTCTCCAAAAGGAGAAACAAAATGTTTCACAAAGAAAACATGTTTTACATGGCAAAAATGATTTTATTATTTCTAGAAAAAGAGGTATTACATTTATTAAACCTACTTTTGTGAATGATCCTAGTATTATTTGTCATTTTTGTTGCCAATTTGGACATATGCAAAATGATTGTTATGAGAAGAAAAATATAAGAAAAGGCATGAAATCCATGTGGATTGTTAGATCATGTTGTACTAACTCTTGATAGAAAACTTGGGTTATAATTTACTAAGTGTTAGTCAATTATGTGATAGAAATCTTTATGTGTAATTTAAAAAGCATGAGTGTTTGGTTCTTGATATTAGTTTTAACATTGTTTTCAAAAGAAAAATATTTCTGAGGAAAAACAGGGGATCGGACGTCCTATAGGTCTTCGGACGTCCGACAGCATTTTTCTAAATATTTATGTGTATTGGCCTTGTTTAATTTGTTAGCCAAAAATAGGTCTCTAAACTTGTTGACCTTATTGATTAGATCTTAATGGACCTATTTTGTGTTTATTGGCTTTCCAATGCTTTGTTATTTGGCTTTGTCAAAATTTGGGTTCAATAAGGGGGAGTTAATATGTTTTTTGATTGATGACAAAAGGGGGAGAAATGTTAGATGATTTTCTCATTTTAGCTCTTATTGAGGGGGAGTTTCTCTCCTTTTCTTGCAAAATCATCATTTGGTTTGTCATCATCAAAAAGGGGGAGAATAGATATAAATCATCTAACTTTTCAAAAAGAGTTAGTGAGCTCGATTTTTTTACTGAAAATTGGAAACACGAGAAGTAAATTTCAATTACATCAATCAATACTCATTAGACTAGCAAATGATTTGCCTGGAAAGGACAAGACCATTAACGATAAATCAAAGTTTAAAGTACTGAGAATAAATTTGTTTTGGTGAGAATAATTTATGATCAGTGAAAAAATAATATCTGTACTTCAACAGTGAAGCGACAGCTATTATTGTATATCACGATACTGATTGCTCCTAGGGGTGTGCAGAAAACCGATTTACCGAATTACCGACCTATTTCGAATTCAAATCGAGGCTTCGAATTTGGTAATTCTGTGTATCAGTCGGTAAACGGATAGACTGATTTCATCTGTATCGAATTAAAATTCGAAAATGGTATGGAGAATTATGAATTTGGATGGACCGAATTCGAATTCATTTAATATAATATAAATAATATATGCTACTAGACAAAGTACATACAGATATAATACAATACATATACTAATAATAATACATATAGATACTTTTGAAAAATTTAAAATAATATACAATACAATTTATACAAAACAAAATCAAAGAAAAATTCCTAAAATCCCAAAATCCCTAATTCCCTCTCCCGGTCTCCCCCGTGCCCCTCTGGGCTCTCACTCTCTGTTTGACTTTCATCGGCGTTGGCATTCTCAGCCTCTTCCCCCTTAGAATCACAGTCTCACAGACACAATCACACTCACTCACACACCAATCCACCATCTCAGTCTCTCACTCTCAGCTCAGCACTCAACACTCCCTTCTCCCTCTCGCCGTGGTCGCCGTATTCTTCCCCCGAGGCTCTCACCATTGCATCTGAGTCCGACAAGCCACTCCAGTTCGGCAGTCCTTGTGAGTTCAAGCCTAAATTTTGTTTTAGGTAAGCCTTAAGCTCTTGCCTCTTGCCCTAATTTTCTAATTTGCCCTAATGAAATCGACAGTATTGGTTTGCCCAATTGCATTTGCCCTAATTCCATTTGCCCAATTGCTTTGTCCAATTTAGTGTGTTCAGATGACAGTGAAATAGCCTCTTTTAGAGGTTGTCTAAGAGATGAATTGGACTAATCTGTAATGTTCAATTTTGACCTAATCTGTTTTCGACTTTTTGGTGCGGATTGAATTGCCATTTTTATCATTTTTCTTTATCTCACATATGATGGTGATCGGGAAAAGTTGGAATTACTAATTCAAGATCGTTCTTAGCGACAATTTGGCTGGTTGAATTGCTGGCTTTCTGCAGACCATAGATTGAAGGCTATTGTAGGATCTTGCTATTATTGTATAATTAGAGGTTGTCTGCATTGTTGTCTCATCTTGCTTGTGCGAAGATAAATCAGTTTTATCTTTCTTTACGTTTCTGGGTTCTCCTGGGCTAATCTATTCCCTCCACCATTGGATAAGTACCTAATACCCCCTTTCCTTCCCAATCTTCCATTCTTGTCCATTGCTCTCATTTTTCATAAGGCGTGCTTATCTCAATTTTTAGAATATGTTTGTTGGCTTATTTTGGATAACCTGAGTGGCTTCTAATCACAAAATCATGTGCATTGTATATCAATCATGTGCATTTTCTCGTTTCATTTTCTTTTATCCCTTTGTTTAGGGAGATGATGGGGAGAATTAGTCACTTTCCAATTGACCATTATAGGTGTGTTTTCACAGAAATAAAATTCACATAATTGGAAGAGGGACTGGTCATAAAAGTTAGTAAGCTTATCTTGGAATCTGCAGATTCCTTTTACTGTGTGTGAGCTCCATTAGGAGAATGACAAATTCCTTTTCTTATTTGACTGTGAAATAAAATTGGAAGTTTATGAGTTTTGATTAGTCGAATTCATTTTTTGATTTATTGATTTCTATAAATTTATAAGTTTTGATTCCTGCATAGCTTTACTGATTTCTATAAGTTTGTTACTGATTAGTCACATCCATTTTCTTATCAGAGATTTGTCTAAATGTCTGAGGAAATGAATCCCAGTTCAGAGAATAATGAGCAAGCGGATTCTTCTGATATACCCCCTGCACACACGGACAGCATTGAGGAATCTTCCATGTCCAAGAAGAGAGCGCACTACAAGAAGAGATCTGCAGTTTGGGATCACTTTGAAGAAAATTACATAAAAGGAGTTCAACATGCAATCTGCAAATACTGTAAGAAAGTAATCCTTGCTGATTCTAAGGCTCATGGAACTTCTCCTCTTAATACACATGTTAAGAAATGTGCTTCAAATCCTAATAATATGGGTTCCAGTCAAGCCACATTGTGTTTAGGAGAAACTGAAATTGATGGGGGGAGGTTAAGACAGCTCTTATGAATTGGAAATATGACCTTGAGGCTATTAGGAAGAGTATAGCATACATGCTAATTGTTGATGAGCTTCCTTTTAAGCATGTAGAAGGAAAGGGTTTTCAGGTTGTTATGCATACAACTTGTCCATCTTTCAAAATTCCTTCTAGATGGACAATTACTAGAGATTGCTATGAATTGTATTTGGATGAAAAAAATAAGCTAAAATAGCTGCTAAAGAATAACAGTGGTAGGATATATTTAACTACAGATTCATAGACTTCCATACAGCATATCAATTACATGTGTCTTACTGCCCATTTCATTGACAATGATTGGAAATTAAACAAAAAGATACTCAGTTTTTGTCCAATTAGTAGTCACAAAGGGATTGAAATTGGAAAATGTATTGAAAAATGTCTGCTAGAGTGGGGAATTGATGATGTATTTACTGTTACAGTCGATAATGCTAGTTCTAATGACATGGCAATTCAATATTTACGGGGTAAATTGCAGAATTGGAGAAAAACTGTTTTGGGAGGAAAATGGACTCATGTAAGATGTGTTGCTCATATAGTTAATCTAATTGTCCATGATGGGTTGAAAAAAACTTGGAAATTCAATAGACAATATTCGGGCAGCTATTAGGTATGTCAGGCAGTCACCAATGAGGCTAAAAAGGAATGTGTAGAAATTGAGAAAATTGAATATAAAAAGTTGTTGAGTTTAGATGTTGCTACTAGGTGGAATTCCACTTGTATGATGTTGGACACGGCTTCTAAATATGAAAGAGCATTTGAAAGATTTGAAGAATAAAACCCTTATATGAGTTCAGAACTAAGTTGTTTGTCGACAAAATCTGATTGGGAGGAGGCTAGATACCTTGTTATATTTTTAGAGAATTTTTATGAGTTGACTGTTAAAGTGTCCGGAACAAAATATGTGACTTGTAATAATTTTTTCGATGATCTTAGTCACATTAATGGGCTATTGAATGAAATGGTGGAAAGTCCAATGTTGAGTTAAACTCCATGGCACAGACAATGAAGGACAAATATGATAAATATTGGGGTAAGATTGAGAAGATGAACATGTTGATCTTTATTTCATCCATCCTTGATCCTCGTACTAAATTTGAGTACCTTGAATTTGTTCTCTAAAAAATGTATGGGGAATTAGATGGTGGAGTTGTAGCTATGCTTGCAAAAGATTCCATGTTTGAATTATTCAATGAGTATTAAAGGCTCCATAGTGCACATGAATCCTCTTCTTCTTCCTTTTCTACTTCACCCATTTCTTCACAACAAGCCTCAGTCGATGGAGATGCATCTAGAAGGATTAATGATAGGTACAAAATGGAATTCAAAAAAAGGAAAACTGAACTTGGAGGGAGGGACAATAAATCTGAATTGGACAAATATTTGAATGAGGATTGTGAGGATGATGATGAGAAACTAAAATTTGATATTCTTTTGTGGTGGAAAGTTAATAGTGTTACATTTCCAATCCTCTCAATAATGGCCTGTGATGTCTTGGTTGCTCCAATCTCTACGGTCGCTTCTGAGTCTGCTTTTAGTACCGGAGGTCGCGTTCTAGATGCATTTAGGAGCTTTTTGACCTCTCGAATTGTTCAATGTTTGATATGTACTCAAGACTGGCTTAGATCATCATTGATAGAATTCAATGTGGAAGAAAGTTTAGAGGAACTTGAGGCCTTTGAATCTGGTAAACTATCATCACTATTACTCTCAAAACTTAGTTATTTTTTCAGTTGAAAAGTTATAATTTAATGCACTCGATTACTTTGTCAATTGCTCTTCCATTGCAGGTTTGGTCAAGGGAGGATCTGAGTCAACAATACTTGATGTTTGAGACATGAAGCCAATGCTGAATGCTATCCACTTTGTTCTGGATGGATGGGAATTGGAAATCTAGTTGAAGTTGAACTTTATTCTTAATTTTAATGACTAGTTCGATTTGTGGTATGGCTGGTCGAATTGACTTTGTTGGATATTGGCTATTTATTTGTATGAATTTGATATGGATGATGGATGATGGCTGATTGGATATTTCATGTGTAGATGTTGTTTTTATGTTTTCTAATTCTTTGTTCTGGATGGATGGAAATTGGAAATCTGGTTGAAAATCTTTGAACTGGTGGGTTTTGGTTGTGCCAAAATTGAATGTGTGTGCAAAGCAAAACTGCAAATTGGATTTTGTCTGATATTCTGGTTGGTTTTCGTGTTTCATTTTGGCAAACTGGTTGGTTTTTGTGTTTCATTTTGGCACCTGTTTGATATTCTGAATTGCTGATAGGCATGGAACGAAGTGTCTACTTTTGTTTTGTACTTACTTTCTCTTACTCTCAGTCTTATTCCCCTCCAGCTGCAGTAGAACTCTTTAGGTACATAGACTGGTGTGAGCCAACCAAAAAAAATAAAGAGAAAGATTTGGACTTTCTTCAGTGTAACAGAACATGAATGCACATGATATTAAGTTCTCCATTCAATCAGTTTACGACTGGATTTTTGGGGCCAAAAAACCTTTTTCTGGGGCAAACCATCATATCACTTGTCTAAGATCTTTGGGAGAATGAGGATGGGGACATCATATTGCAGCCCCGGATGGATTTGGTACTAAGCTAGCCATAGAATTGTTTGCAGTTTAGTGATAAAGGGCAATAGTCAGACAATCATGATACCACTTGTTTGATTTTTAAACTCTTATCTATCTAATTTCTCACTTTCATTCGTAAGGTTTTGGGTCTTACATATGTTAGCTACAAAAGTTGGGGAGATGTGGCCTTTCCTTTTTTTTTTTGGTAATTTTTTTTGGTTAATACATCATGCAGGAAATTGTTGGGTGCTGATTTCGGTCAAAATCGAATGAATACCGAATTCGAATTCATTTTGAATCGAATTCGAATTCGATTCTTGCCTATTCGAATTCGAATTCGATCGGACATGTCAATACAAAATACAAAAAATTACCGAATTCAATTATCCGAATTACCGAATTCGAATTCGATGTACACCCCTAATTGCTCCTTTACATTCCGTATTGGATTAGATATCAGGATAAACAATACTTTCTTGTTCATGACTATTTGAAAATGGAGATTGTATCTTTTCTATGAGTTCTACTTTCCATCTAGCTAAGTTATCAAAACATGCTTTCCCATGGTTTTATTTTCACTGATTGAGTGCCATTATTCCTGGAAATGATTATTCTTTTCTCAGCACATACATTAAACAAATCCCTTGTAGATTTTGAGCCAGCAGAACGTTGTCTGGTAGTCGGATACATTCGCTCACAAGACACGAGACACTCGGATATTAATGTTACCTACCGTGGCTCTTCATGATGACACACATTTCTTTTGGCATGATATACTTCATAGTTAAAAGCACAAGCCTTCTAAAGCACTAAGCCTTCTAACATTTGGTGCAATTTGCTCTCACTATTCTAATGATCAAGACTAAGAATTTAGCAAAAATGACATTAATGATCTCAAACAACGATTAGAAACAATACTTGAAAAAAATATCTGATTTTTTTGTTTGTTTTGGGAGAATGTCCGAAAAATAGGATTGTGCTATTCAAATAAATCCCATTCCTTGAAATTTAATGTAGAATTTAAAATAAAATCAGTTTATGTGCCAAAATAATCATAAAATAATTGACAAAAAGAACACCATGTAATTTAATAATAACAAAAATTTCTGTTGGAATTTTCAAATGTCCACATGTAAATGAGAGATATGTTACTACATTTACAACTCACCCACACTTATTGATGTTCTTAATTTGAGAAGCAATATTTTTAACAATAGCAAAGTTTTGAATTTACTTAACACGGTGATTTTTTTTAATAGAAGTGGAATATTTTGGGAACTTAATCCTTGAGATTCCCATAAAAGAAAAGTGTTTGCCAAAAATTGGTGATATGAGAACCCTAGGCAAGAAAAAGAAGACCGAAAGAAAATGGATATAAGAGCAAAGATGGAAATTTTGACTTTTTTTAAGGCAAAAAATTAATATGGAATAGAGGGTAAAATTTGCAACAAATATAGCATTAATTACGGGAGGGAGTGCAAATGGCACAAAATGCCGTGGGAGCTTACTGCCTTTAACACTTAGGTCCCGTTTGATAACACAATTCAGCACTTAAACTTAATGGATTTAGATCTTAATACGTTCAGATCATTTGATAACCGAAAATAAAACATCTGAAAGAATTAAGTGGCACTTAATTTTCTAGGCAAAACTTGCTCTCAAAAATAAGTGATAAGCTATTCACTTATCACTGAATGCGATATACATTCAAATGTATTAGATTTAGCACTTGACAATTCAATTACTTAATGAATTTAGACTTCAGATTTTAGATTTCAGATTTCAGTTTTATCAAACGCACCCTTAATCTATAGGCGTGCTTCCACTTTGGTGCTTAAATTTCATATTTAGACACTTTGCCCACTAAAATATGAAATGCATTCCACCTTAGTTCTTAAACTTTAATTTTGAATACTTTTCTCACTAAAAATGAGAGTCATCCCGCTTGAGTTATTAAAGTTGGGTATCACTTACCTACTATTCCATTAGTTTTGACAATTCTATAAAATAATTTCATACTTTAAGGAATAAAGTGTTCAATATTAAAGTTTAAAAATTGAAGTGGATAAATTTCGTACTCTAAGGGTAAAGGGTCTAAAAATAAATTTTAGGAGCTAACATGATAATGTATTTATAGTCTAGGTTCAAAATGAAATTAGCCTGGATTTACATCAAACATTTCCACGGCAACGGTTTTAGGGCTGATAAAACTATAAAAGAATGACCACTGCCAAGAGGCACTGGACATTTCCTTCCCGTCATTAGTAATGTGAACATAAAACCGTTCTGAGATAATCAGTGCGTTTAAAAAGTCAGATTATTTAGAAAAGTTCTCTTGTGACTAAATCTACTTTGCACTCTTAACTTGTACAGGATTCTCATTTTGTAGTCTAGATGTCAAATTTTGATACATTGCACCTAAAGTTCTTGGATTTGTTCAGTTTAAGTCTATTTATTAAAATTTTAAGCAAAACTAATAAAAGTAACGAAAGAGCAATGGAGCATACAATGTGAGAGTCTAGTAATTGCGCCAGTAAAGTGACTAATTTCACTTTGCATCTCCAATTTATATTCAATTTTGATTTTGTACGCTAAAGTTCAATTTTGTGCTCAATGTACCCTTACCTCTTGTTTGATATGTAGGAATGGCTTGGAAAGGAAAGATCTTTCCAAATTTTCTATTCCATTCCAATGTTTGGTATAGTTTATTTAAGTGGAAAAACCCTTTCCCCCTAGAATGTTATTTCTGGAATCCGATTCCTCAAAAAAAAAAAAAAAGGGAAAAACCTTTTCCACCTTCATCATAAATGCCTGAACAGTACGATGTCAAATTTATTCCATAAAATTTTACACTACATTACAATATCTTAGGCTATTTGCAAGCTCAATGAATATTTGATTGTTATTTTTCATAATAATTAATATTCCTTGTATTTAAAATAAATTTTTTCTTTTATACTAGGAAACAAATGTTTTAATATATTTTATTTTTTGACTTTTGAACAATTATGCAAAAATTTTTCTTGAATCTTATCAAAATTTTGAAAATAGAATAAAAATCAATTATAATTGTTTGACTTCATGTAACTTTTAGTTTATATTGCTAGTAAATGCAAAATGTTAAGTTAAAAAGTCTATATTTTAAATAATCACATCGATATTGATGACCCAATAATGTAAAAGATAATATATTTTATGGATATGGATCTAGATAAATTTTATCCCAAGATTGGATCTAGTCAAATTTGATCCTATAATGGCTATTTTTTTAAATTGAGGGAAATATTCAGCTTATTTCACATTTTTAGACCTTTAATAATATTTTTCACATCATAATTTTCAATAATAATTTTTATATTTCTGACCCTTAGGCCTTTAATAATATTTTCTCCTATTAAATTTTCAATAATAATTCTTATATTTTTAACCCTTATCACATGAAATGAGCTGAATATTTCCCCCCATCTAAGCAAAATTTAATTAAATGAAACTTAGCTAGACCCATGTCCATAAATATATTATATATTTAATATTATGTCAAGATATTGATGGTTTTTAGACATTATTTGTCCTAGTTGTTAGAAAATATTGGAGCTAACTTAACCGTTCTGACGACAGACAGACCAAACTGAGAGAAAAAATGATATTGAGGTAAGGTGTAAAACACATGGAGATTTACTGTAATTAACTATTAGAGGTATAATTTTCTTGGCATAAAAATAATATTGAGTGTGAAATGCAAAACATTCAGAGATTTACTATAATTAACCTTTAGACGTATAAATGTCTTTTTGATATTGCCGTTCTACACTGTTAGAGCTAAGGGTTTTAACGATAAAGTAACAAAAAACAGACATTAGGGGTAAAGTGCAAAACTAACTATAGGTAAGGTCACTTTTTATAATTAACCCTAAAAACAAGTAGCTTTCACTCTATTGTCAAGCTATCAAGCTTCAACTCTTTTGCCAAGTTATCAAACTTTAATAAAGAGAAAAGTTGAGCTCACATGGCAGAGGTTCGTCCCGTTATAATGGAAATTCCCTTCAAATTGATAGCTTTCCTCAGTTACCTTGCCTTGATTTTAACTTTATGGAAGACATGCAAGAAACCCAGAGAAGTTAATGCTACACAGAAGCTGCCACCAGGTCCACGGAAGATACCTTTCATTGGGAATTTGCATAATTTGCTTGGTTCACTACCCCATCAGGCTCTCACAAATTTAGCTAAAAAACATGGTGATCTGATGCATCTTCAGCTTGGTGAAGTATCAACTATCGTGGTATCATCTCCACGTTCAGGAAAAGAGATTCTGAAAACTCATGATCTTTCCTTCGCAGACAGGCCTGAAGTTTTAGTTGGAAAGATCATATGCTACGACTATTCAAGCATTGCATTCTGTCCTTATGGTGAGTACTGGAGACAGATGCGTAAAATATGCACCTTGGAACTGCTTAGTGCAAAAATGGTTCGATCATTTGACTTTATCCGGCAGGACGAGGTCTTGCATCTAATTTCATCTATTCGGGCTTCCGCTGATGGTGGAAAACCAATCAATTTGACTGAAGAAGTTTCCTCATTCACAAGTTCCATGGTTTGCAGATCAGCTTTTGGAAAAATGATTGGCGAACAGAATACCATGCTCATACAGTTAGTGAAGGAAGTTTTGTCCCGAAGAAGTGGCTTCGACATTTCTGATCTGTTTCCGTCACAGAAGTTCCTCCATCATCTGAGTTCGACGAAGGCCACGTTGCTGAAGATGCACCACAAGATTGATGTAATTTTAGACAACATAATCAAGGAACATATGAGGAACTTGGCAAGAACAAAAAGGGGAAATGGCCATTCTGGCCAAGAAGATCTAATTGATATCCTATTAAGGATTAAAGAAACTGGTGGCGATCTTCGATTTCCAATTACCAACAAAATTATCAAAGCTATTATGTTTGTGAGTACTAGTTCAACACATCTTTGTTGCATTCTCTAGTCTCTTGACTTTTATGTTTTGATAATATAGAACTGTGACTTTTATGTGATGCAGGATATGTTCACAACCGCAACTGAAACTTCAGCCACTGCGGTGGAATGGGCTATGTCTGAGATGATTAGGAATCCAGGCGTGATGTCCAAAGCACAGAATGAAATAAGAAAAGCTTTCATGGGAAAGGCAAAAATTGAAGAAATGGATGTTGAAGGACTAACATATCTAAAGTCAGTGATTAAAGAAACTCTAAGGTTGCACCCTCCTCTGCCTCTTTTGGTTCCCATGGTGTGCAGGAAGCAATGTGTAGTTGACGGATACATCATCCCTATCCAAACAAGAGTCTTGGTCAATGCTTGGGCAATCCACAGAGATCCTGAGTATTGGGATGATCCAGAGAGATTCGACAACAATCCAGTTGAATTCACAGGGACTCATTTTCATTATCTGCCATTTGGTGGAGGGAGGAGAATCTGTCCGGGAATATCATTTGGCTTAGCCAATGTGGAACTTCCTTTAGCCCAATTGTTGCAGAACTTCGACTGGAAACTCCCACCTGGTAAAGATGGCTTAGACATGACAGAAGGTTTTGGAATAACAGTAGCAAGAAAACACAACCTTCACTTGGTTGCAACCTTGTATGATCCATCCAATTGACATGCCAATCTCCATGGAGACATTAAATTTGTACTTACGGCAGCCAAAGTGTTCGCAACTATTTACTCTTAGTATTTTATTTCAGCACCGATGCACCTGTATGGTTCATGGAATTTTAGCAAGCCAACTAAATAAAAATTCTAAAAATTTGGCAAAAAATCTCTCCATCGTTAATTCGATAGTAGGTTGTTTCTTTGATCGGCCATAATCAAGATGACTTAAGCAGCTGTAAGATTTTTCATGTGCAACAGCTTTTCTGATTTTCTCCTTCGTAGTTTACTTTATCAATTTTGCCACCAGAAACATTAAATGCAAGTTTGCCGTTGGATAGTTTACAACTTATATTTACACCCTGTGACGTTCGGATAATTTTTAGAGTGACCTTTGCATGTTGAAATTTAACGAGTGTTGATTGATGTAATTGAAATTTGCTTTAGGGTTTCCAGTTTTTAGTAAACGAGCTCACTAACTGTTTTCTGGAAAAGTTACATGATTGTGTTGAAATGATATGGCCTTTCGAATTATTTTATCATATTAAAATATCTTCATCTGATCGAATAGTAGGAGGTTTCTGATCAACTATCAATGATTCCGTCAAATTTGGATTCTTATTTTTGTCCAGCATATTTGCTTTCCTAGTTTTGATTGGGCACGAAGTGGGAGAACAGAATGGCTACTTTATCCGGCTACTTTATCGCCTTGGTGCATTAAAAAATTAGTGGCTTCCTTTGAAAAATCTAGAAAATATAGTAGTGCATTTGTTTGGTCTAATAGTTCAACCCCCAATTTCTATACAAGTCCATCTGAGTTCCCTTTCCTCCATAGTGTTGGAGCAGAGTAAATTGTTCCCATTTGATCAAAAAAAAAAAAAAAAATCTGGCTTCGAGTACTAGTATCAGGTTGCCAGGTTTCCATTGTACAATTCTTGAAATTGTTAACTTCATTGATCATTTGAATAATATCTTGAGTAGGTCGAATATTTTCTTGTTGTTTAGCAAAGCTCTGATATAAATTCATGGTTACAGTCTAGTCCTCCAATTTTAGTTGGTATTAGGTAACAAATTTTGCTATTTAGTAGATAGCCATATTTCCTTTTGTACAATTCTTGTATACTTGTTTAAATTCATTGATCATGGAATCACTAAGATTGGCCCAATGATTAAGGGAAGGCTCTTAGTATGTGTTCTTGTTGTCAAATTCATAGTTTGAATCTTGGACCTATGGGAATGGTGTGGGGAGAGACGAGGGGTTCAAAAAAAAATTCATTGATCATTAAATTGTATTTTGGGAGTTAAGGGTATAACGAGCTCAAAATTGAACTTTACAGTACAAAGTTAGAATCGAATATAAATTGGGGGTGTAGATTGAAATTAGTTGCTTTACTGATGCGCATTTGCTACACTCTCATATTGTATGTGTGCTCCTTATTGATAGGCAATTTATTGGAGGGTAAATTACATATAATTGCCTTGCGATTTTGTCTACTGCCAATGATCTGCCTAATGTCTCAAAATATCCATTTCACTCCCTATGGTTTTATGTGAAGTGAAAACTTAACCAAAAAAAAAAAAAAAAAAAAAACCTATGTTACACCGCTTATTGAGATACCTATAATACTGTTACCTAAATGATAAATCTATATAAAAGTATAGGGGATTACGTGAATAAATGTAAAATCATTGGGGGATAGAGTGGATATTTATATAAACCATAAGGGGTTCAAATGGATATTAAGATTTTATGACATGCATTTTTGCATGAATAAATATAAATTTACATGTGCATGATTTGAATTTCAAATTTAAATTTGTGTTATGTGGCATAATCTAAATCTACTAGTGTAAAAAAAATTTATACACTGACACTGTATAGAAAAGTTATCCTTGTTACAAATGTTGTAACTGATTGTGCATTTTGTTCATTTTACACTTTACATAAAACCATAGAGGGATTATGTAACTATTTTGAAATATTAGTACAGTTATCTAGTATTAAGTAAAACCACAGGGCGTTATAAGTAATTTAACCTTTGTTGGAGCAGGAAAGCAACAATTGCAAAGTAATTAAAGTTATTTTATTTATTTCGATAAATGATAGTTTTGGAACAGACAAAAAGAAATACATCACGGTAATGATCCGAAGAAAGGACTATGTACAAATACTTGCAATGGAATTGGTTGATTGTAGATAAGTTAAAAGGGGGTTGATCGATTGGCGTTGGTTGTTTTATTTATTTAATGGGAGGTTGATGACTTGTGGCCTGGTGGGTGGATTGGGTACGAAGAGAAACAATTCAAGAATTTTCTCTTTTTTATCTTATTAAACAACATGAGGAAAAGGTAGTGTTACTGAGTATTTTGTGCTCAGGTTCTAGTTAGCACAATATAAGTTTCGTTACGTGAAGAGTGAACTTAAGAGAGGTCAGAATAATTTTTTTAAATTTCAAGGCTGTTAGGTGAAATTGTCTGAGCTTCTAAAAGTATCCCATTTTCTAATGTGGTAGGTATCTTCAATTTATAACTATTCACCCCATCTAATCTATTGAACTCAAGCACACTCACAAGAGTGTCCCTCAAGTGCTAGTGGATAATAATAATGCACTCATCCATCTCAGCTAACTTATTGGTTGGCATTTCAACTGGCTTCACTAGTCAACCTATTGTCCCTTATCTTCTGGTAACAAAATACATAGCATCTCTCATGTCTGCAAGTTGAGGTGGATTATAAAACTGGGCATCAAATCCTTTGTTCCCAAAATGCCATTGTCCCCTCTGTCCCAATTTTATAAAATTGCCACGTGTATTTTATTTTAGTTTGGTCACTCTAGCAAACCGATAACAAATAACAAAGTCGATTGATACATCCAAGATAGGATACACGTGGTAACTTTATAAGATTGAGACAGAGGAGACAGATGCATTTTGGAGACAGTCATCAAATCCTCTGCCCCCAAAATGCATCCGTTCCCTCTGTTTCAATCTTATAAAGCTACCCGTATATTCTATTGTGGTTTGGTCATTCTAACAAACTGATAACAAATAACAAACTTGATTGATACATTCAAGATAGAATACACATGGTAGCTTTATAAGATTGGGAAAGAGGGGACAGATGCATTTTGTCCCCTTGCTCTTCGTGATATCATACTAAGAAGAATCCACGATTTCTTTTAGATATCATACTCTCCGATTATATTTACCAAAAAAAAAAAAGCTCTCAGATTATAAAAATTTTAGAAATTTGAAATTTAAATAATTACCTTCAATATTATGAGGCATACAAGTGATAGAATGATACCATAAATGGACCGTAGTACCTTTCCTAAAGTCCATCACCAATTCCACGGAAGATTGAATCCATTATCCAACATGTCAAACTGTTCATTCAGGCAGAACGATCATTGTCTCTATGCATTCGGACAAGGCTGACACGCAGACCCGACAGCTGATGAGCCAGCAACGCAAGCTATTGCGAAAGCAGAGCTTTATGTGGGATATTTAATTGAGAGTATGTGTAGGCCATTAGCCTTTTGGGTTTTGTGCATTTTGTATGAATTTTTTATATTATAGCTATCTTTCAGATAGCTTATGAAGCCAATACTTATCCCTATCTAATCATAATTAGTCTTATCAATTTTTTGTTGAATACAAATTTTAAATCTTATCACATTTCCTAAATTTATTTGGAAAGTAATTTTTTGTCCAAAATTTTTTTATATTTTCTATGATACATTTTTCAATTACCTTTATCTCACATACATCACATCGTCGCAGTACTTTTTTTTTTTTTTGGCAAAAACTTCAGATAATAGCAATCCAAATAGGCTAGATTTTAAAATTTTATACTATCACTTGGTCGTTACATCTATTAATTACTGGATCGTCAATCAAACCACATTTGTCCACATGTCAGAAGTTTTTTATTTATCCCTGTCCACCAAGTAAGATTAACTTTGTCTATTTTATTTGTAAATTATAACACTATTTGTATGTAAAAGTTAAATTATTTCGTTTATTGAAGTTTTCACTTCTTCTTCTTGTTTTTCTCCCCCTTTTTGTCTTGAAGAATCTAGAATTGAAGCACAGATTGAAACCAATGGAGTAAATGAAAGAGTTTGCTGCCTAGTCTCATAAGAAAATATAAATTTCATTTGAGGGAAAATGCTCCAATAACGATAGTTATAATAATGAAACAATTTTTACCTAATATTTTAGATTATCACACTTTTACTAACCATTTGATTACCTGTTGAACCAGTCACCTAAATAAGATAAAGCCTAAAAATTTGGCAGTAAGTTTCACATTTAAAATAGTAAGTTAATTTAATAAATCAGTAGCTTTTATATCTCAAAAAGACAATTGGAATAAATATGAAATTTACCTCTTTTTGAAAATAAATTACTACTTTATATCCCTAACTTATTTTTTAGAGAGTAAGTTTAGTCCAAATAATAGTAAATTTTTATTGAATAGTAGTAAATTTTATGATAACATAGTAAATTTGATTAATAATCAAAATTTATTAGTTTGTAGCATAAAATTACTATTTTACTTTAAAATTTTATATGAAATTATTACTTGGAAGTTTAATTGAAATAATGCTAAAATTTTTATATTAATGATTGAAATTTAATTTAATAATTAGTAACCTTTATGTATAAAGTAGCAAATCAAAATAAATATGAAAGTTGCTTTTTTTGGAATAAATTACTACTTTATATCACAAACTTACTTTTTAGAGAGTAAGTATAGTTCAAGTAACAGTAAATTTTTATAGAATAGTGGTAAATTTTAAGGTAACATAGTAAATTTGATTAATGATCAAAACTCACTAGTTTGTGGGATAAATTTACTATTTTACTTAAAAAACTTATATGAAACTTGTATTAGGAAGTTTACTTGAAATAATGCTAAAACTTTTTATTGATGATTGAGATTTAACATTATATTCAGTAAAAATACTCATAATATACACGTATGATTCACGATTATACGTATCATTTATAAATCTTGTGTATTTTATGAATTTTAAAAATACTAAAAAAAATATTTTTACTATTCACATGACCTTATACGATATGTAATAAAAATTTGTCATATTATAGATTTTTAATTATTTATCAGTCTTTGAAACGATAGGGAGTTTAGTTATAACAATAACAAATTATCCAACTTTCCCTCAATTTCACTGCTGAACTCAACTCTTCAAGATTCAACTCAATTCTTTACATAATAATCTACTATATTAGTAGTATTTATAGATTGCAAAACTTCTTAAATAAACAAAATTGCAAGTCGAGACCTATTGATAACTGATTTGAGATTTTCTAAACTAATATAGAAATTAAACAAACAAGACAACAAAAGAAGAAAGTAAAGGAATTAAAAAAACTAAATACTTAAATAGTTCGATTAAATTTCCTTCACAGAAGCATACTCCACTCATGATTGTGCTCAATAATTTGAGCATCTTTTGGTTATAGTATTCGTGCCTACCACTACCAATGGGAATCACTAAAGTATAAATCCAAGAAACCTGCCATATACAGACGTAACTGTCCTAGCGATAGGCATGGAAAAAAAGGGTAAATTAGTCACAATTCCCTAATGCTTTTACATGATACCATATGTTCTAAGGTTTCAAAATATTTACGTAACCCTTATATAATTTTATATAAAGTTTGATGAAAAATGATGTTTGAAATGCCAGCATTGCTTTTTTACTTAAACACTAAATTACAGAATGCTCCATACATTTTGCATAAAACCTTAAGGAGATTATATCACTAGATGGAAAACAACAACGGGTTAAGTGGATATTTATACAAAACTAAAGTCGGGTTAAGTGAATATTATGTTTTTATTAGATGAACTTTTGGAGTGCTTCTCAATCTACCGCCACAATTGATTATGCTTTCCATATATTTTTCCATTATATATGAACCATAAGGGGTTATGTGAATGCTTTGAAACTTTAGCAGGATCATGTGTTGTCATGTAAAAGTGTAGGGGTTATGAGTAATTTACTAAAAAAATATCTGCATTACACGTATGTCAAGGTATGATCGCAAGACTTCTTGGGAGATTTAATAGCGTTTGTGAACTACTAATCCAAATTGATTATTTAGAATATTCTAGCCGTTGATATCATTGAAAAATAAATGTATTAATTAGCAGCAAAATTGGGACAAAGAGCAGATAGATGGTAAATTGCAATTATTGACATCATCATAGCCTATCAAATACATAAGCAAGGTTAATTGCAATGTTATTAAACTTCGATCGACCTATGTTTTTGATCAGTTGAACAAGGAAAAAGTGGTTGGTTCCCATCAAAATTAATCAATTAAATTGGACAGTTAGTGACCTAGTAAAACTCGATAAAAACTTAATTGGAACCTAAAAACATTAAAGAAAACACTTTTTTTCTTAAAATTTTTATTTCATTTTCCTATTTTTATTTTTGTTTAATTTTTTGGATTTGCGTGTAATTATTATATATTTATGACATGATGAATATGCCATCCATATCCTGATACAAGTCCACCCATTCGAACCCTTAATCCTTGACCCCTAGTCTAAGTTTGAAAACACTGGTTAATTCTCAATAGTTTGTCTAACCTTTTTCTAGAAACTACACAATAAACTTATCTATTTAACTCTACTTTTCCAAAAACAAAAAATATGAAATAAATGGGTGACCGTTGAACACCAATAAGACAAACCTTTCTTGCTCTTTTTTAATGATTGGTACTATTTAATTGAAGAGTCCATCTACAAAAAGTAACTGTAAATCATGATAATACTAAACAACAAATACAAACATGGAAATTTTAAAATCAAGAAGGTGGGTTATGCATTAATTTATTTTTGTTGTTTAAATCATATACGGCTTAGTATAGGATTTTTCTTAATTGAGTGTGCCCAATCTATCAAGCGCAAATAGAGTGGACTCCATTTCAACACAGTGCTAGGTGCATTCAACATTAGGTTTGCCCTATGTTAATTAGCAAATTTTGGACTTGGATAACTGCTGATGTTTAGGCTAAATTACTACATATCCTAATTTGGTTTCTTTTGACACAGACCCTCCTACTGTCTCAAAATAACTATGTAACTTCTCATGTGATTTTATGCAAAATGGACATTTGATAGAAAGTAGTGTCTGCAATGTTGTTAGTACAAATGTTAGAGTTGCTATTGTTTAAATATTAAACAGAATGGGGCTAACTGCTTTGCATAAAACTATGGCAGATTATATGGATGTATGCAAAAGAATAAGAGGTTTGGGTATATTAAAATTCACCAACGTGTTTCTAGAGCTCATTTGGATCAATTCCATTAACTGAAGTTGCTTTCCGTGCACTTTATACAAAATTATAAGAAGGTTACGTACATATGTTAAAACATGAGAAGGTCATCCAGTGGCCTGCGTAACGGCGTAATCACATTCAGGCAAATAGTATTTACCTGAATGTTTAATCAACACCTATTTCGGGGTTTATTTGGTCCAGCTCCCAACTCCACAATCTTTGTTTTCGTTAATTTCTATGTAACCTGCTATGTGGATAATAAGCAATGTGGAACTTCCGATTTGTCAGATTGGCGACCACATTACTGAAAAAAAGGATCAAATTACTGGTCAAGTAGCAGCAGCTATGACTATATAAAGTTGCACAAAGAAGGGAAAACTTTCTTATGCTTTCTTGATGAATGTTTTCTAAAGTTGTTAGGCAAGCAAGATGGTTGTACAATGGTAAGGAAGCGTAGATTGGTAATGAGCTACTTCACCAGCAGCCGATAAGTTGCAGGTTCCGTGTCACCAGCTGTCAGATGGACCATGATTATATATCCAACTTAAAGGGGGGAAAAAAAGAGAGAGAAAATGACAAAAATTGTGACTGCTTTGATTTGTGAACATTTAGAATTCATGTAACACTTGCGGAATTGAATGAAACACAGAGAGAAGAAAATCTAAAATATGTAACCTTACTCAATAGCTTAGTACACAAAAAGGGAAAAGAAAAAGATTTACCAACTCGAGTGATGTAAGTTTTAATAGCCTTACCATTCCAAGACACTACGTCTCCATGTACCGTCAGGATTAATGATGCTAAATATGACAACCGTCTCGGATAACAGTTAATTATGATTCTTGAAAATCCCTTTCTAAAAGTCATAGTAGAACTCGGTCGGTGAAGATACCAAGTTTTGGTAACCTTTTCATATACTTAAATAGTGGAAATTGGTTCCCCATGCGACATTTATTGATTTTAACTAGCTCAACAAATTCTTGACGGGATTTGACCTGTTCTTGCAACTTTTTGAGTTCTATGTGAGAGTCAAATCTTTGAATGGACAGATCATTAGGTTTATAAGTAGAATTAGTTTCCCGTATCAGTTTGAGATGGGAAGAAAGAGTGCTTAATAGACAGTATGGGTTTAATGTTTACTAATATAAGCTTTTGGATTGAGGTTGTATTCCTGATAAACATGTTGGGCGTCTTTGATGGGTTTTCTCTAGGTTGTTCTCCCTACTACTTCAGTGCATAATGACTTCTAAAAGCTTTTTGCTGCCACCGTCTTGATCAGGTTAACAATCTAATGACAAATAGGCTTTTAATGTCTTGTTTAAACACTGGAGTCATGTTGTTTGATGACCTTGGCTTGTAAGTGCTCTGATAAATTTTTGGGGTTAGCTCTACTTTGTACCTCTAAACTTATGTCATTTTTCTATTTTGCACCTTAAAATTCTATTTTGGACACTTTATACTTTAAATTACTACTTTAAACACTTTATACCATAAACTCTCAATTTTATCTCATTTAAGTTCAGTAGATGATAATGTTAGTAAAATCACTAAGATGCATTGTATAAAGAAATATGTGGCGACCCCTTTTGCCTTTATTTGCGTGTCGAGCAATAATTGCCACTCTATTTAGTGGGCACATCTTCAATTAGGGTTTGTTTGGATAGGAGATTATTTGATAAAATTTCTTTACTTGTATCATCAAAATATTTTTTAATTATATTTTTATTTCATATATATTATATCAAAAAAATGCTACAGTGTTTTTTTTTAAATATAAAAATAGTCCAAAATAATCTACCATCAAAACACACTCTAGAAATCTGTTTTACCCTGACAGTGGTTTTGATTTGCTTGTTTGATTATTTGTGGCCCAATTTTGATTTGCTACGGATTCCAAATCACAACGGGTTGAAACTATACTGGCCAGAGGGAAAAGAAAGTACAAGGAGTAATCATTAATAATTCCACTATGTTTCTATTATACTAAGGGATAATATTAGAAACCTCCCCTGAGATTTCTCTTAATATCACTTGGCACTCCTATAATTTTAAAAATATCACTTATCCCCTAGTAATTGTAAAATGACCATATTAACCTTCACTTGGTACATAATTCATATATCAAATAAATAGATATCAAAGAATTAAAGAAAAGAATCAAAAGTCACTTTCTTCTTTTTTCTCATTATCCAGCATTCTCTTTTACTCTTTTTTTTGGATGGCTGTACAATTTTTTAATTTATAAATTATAATAAATTAAAATTTATTTTTTTCTAATTGTGATAATGTGGAGTATGAATGTATAATTTTTTTATTTATTTTGAGTTGACTTTTATAATAAATTAGTACAACTTAAAGACTTGGACCACGAATTGTGAAGATGTTAGGAAAAAAAGGCTCATAAGAAATTAGTTTTAAGTATACATAATTGAATTGATACCAGTATATTTCTTTAAAAATATATATTTTTTATTTTTTAAATTTATATTTTTACGAATTATGGATTTGTGATATGGTGGTATAAGTAGAAATTGTTTTTTAGGTGGTTATTTTTTTTGGAGCAAACAAAGTGGTTTAACAGTATTTTTATTTAGCAAAATGAGCAAAATGGTAGTTTGGGGTTGTTCTAAATTTTCTTACACAAATAATAAAAATAAGGAAAGTAAGTGATATTTTTAAAAATTTAGAGGTGTTAGCTGATATTAAGAGAAACCTCCTGAGGTTTCTGATATTATCCTTATACTAGTTCTTGATGACAAATAATATCTGGAACAGAATATTCAAACTATTCTGGCCAGAGGGAAAAGAAAGTACAATGAGTAATCATTAATAATTCCACTACGTATCCATTATGATGACGAATGATATCTGGAACAGAACATTCCCTGTGTCGTTCCATTGCAATGCAGTCTTTTGGTATAACGAAAAATTCATGGTAATAAATTGGTCCTATTTTATTAGGTGCCAGATCACACAATTTGTGTCTAATAAACAATTGAGCAATTCCATCCATGGAAACTGGGCCATTCCCATTCCCACACTCGTTATTCTTTATTGTTTTTTGGCTTAATTTGGGGCCACCTTTTGGAGCTATTGCTGAAGTGTGTCCATCAAAAAAGCAAAATGTTTGTCCACTACGTCAATTTTACTTTTATGTTCAATATTCGAGTTTCTTTTTATGGGATTGATCACGACTAGTATTTTGAACGAATAAAAAGTAACATGAACCCAAAAAAAAAAACAAATGATTGGAGATGGTGTATTAATTAAGGAAGAGTTATTAGAGTATTTTTATTATCAGTTTTAGAATTCAAATTCTAAACCTAACAACTAGAAGTGAAAAGGGTGTGAGGGTTCTCAAAAAAGAAAAAAAAAAGAAAAAAACTAACATTCAATATCAATACTAACGTAACAAGCTTGCAATAGAATAGGATTATCACATAGATAAAACACAAAATGAAAAAAAAAATGAAAAGAACACACAAAATGATGATCTAAACAATGAGTAACAAGTCTTACCGCCGTTGCTCATACTGATTTTTGCAAACAAAAATATCAGCTGGCTATGATACCAAAATCCAAAACCAAATCTCTAATTGCATCTCCTTAGGCAGAGTGGAATTTTACTCTCTTTTTCAGTGGTGATTTTGGTTTAGTTCTTTAAGGTTCCTATCAATTGTTTCTTTTATAATTAGCATTACAACATGTTTACGATATTACCATGAATTGGAAAATGCATTTCCTTTCGAAATCAAAATCTTGCAGCAGCATCTGCCGCTGCTCTCCGACTGATTAACAGTTGTCTTCCACACACCTAGACAAAATCAGTGTAAATAATTGGGTGTAACGTCAGACATTATCAACTCTTCTTAAGCAAATTATATTATCTTTCTCATCCAAAAAAAGAAAGTAGATTTTGTCTTACGCTACCATCTTGATCAGGTCCATTCATTTGAAATAATGCCATTATGAATATCATTTTAGCGTGGCTTGTAGACATTGGTGGAAAGAATTGACTCACCCATGAATAAAGCATACACTAATAGTCTGTCTGGCCTTGAGAAGATGCCCACTACCTGTCTTGCCTTTATGTGGGTGTTGAATTCGGTATTTGGCCTTGTAGACCACAACTACCAAATTATTCTTGTAGGTTGTACATTCATCGATCAAATTCACGGGTTTAATATCTTGGACTGATTATTTTCCTCATTATTCTGGTAAAATGCTTTCTGTGGTATAACAACAAATCATTGTTAGGCTTTTGTCTAATTTTTTTTGACGCGGAATGGAAGCATAAGGTGGCAAGAATTGCATGAACACTCCCTAAAAGGAAGAAAATAAAGGCAGTATACGATCAATCCCAAGAAATACAAGATTCTAAAAGAATCTTAACCTTGGCCTTGACCAAAATAAAAATAGCAAAGTCAACCATTTGAAAAATTTATTTGATAAATATGGAGAATCAGAATAGTCTGTTAATAATAACCCTAGATATACAAGAGAAACAAAAAATAAAGAAAAAAAATCGTAAAATATACAAAAAAGTGCATGTAGTTGCCATGGGGATTCAGTCCTAGATCCACCTGGCAAATGAACCGGGTTGAGGCTGGATCGAGACTGCAATGATCCTCCAGCTACTGACTTGAATTCAATGCTGGATCCAATCTAGATCAATCCAAATCAAGTGCCGATTCTTCTTTGAAACAAATCTGCCAATTTCTTCTTTCGTCCATCCAAAAAGTGACATGTTGATTTCCCGGGCTTTCCAAATGGGGGCACGAGTGGAAGTCACATGTAAAAGGATAATTCATAATTCTCAATTTCGTCCCAATATATAATTGTTGTAAATGACTGTATTTCAAAATATTTCTGTCCCATATTAAAAAATAAAAGAGAGTTTCTATTGGTTTATAATGCTTGATTCTTTATTGGACCTATGATGAGTTGAGAACTAATATGGGCTCGCGCTCATGAGGGGAGAGTTAAGTTGGGCCAATCCAATTCAAACTGACGGATTTGAACCCCTGTGCGTGGGTTAGAATGATAAACGTTGCCTAAAGTTCAGCAATGGTCAGAATGTTAGAATCGTATATGCACGTTACCTAAATCTCATCTGCAATGGTCAGAACATATGTGCACATTGCCTAAATCTCATCTGCAACGGTCAGAACATTATAACACGTTTCTTTCCTAAAGTTCAGCAATAGTTTTAATGCAATAAGATCTCTGTAGAATACTTTCCTAAAATGTTACCTTTTATGAGATTAAATCATTACCTTTTATGATATAAAATCTTACCTTTTTTTTTCTGCAGAATACTTAAAGCCGAATGACTCTTTTTCTAAACTTTTCCTATAAATGCCTGATCTCTATCTTTCCCATTTGCACCACTACACTTTCCTTGTATCTCTCTTTCTCTCTTGCCCTTTCCTCACTTTCCTTATTCTCTCTTTCTCTGCTGGATATACTGGTACTTTGCTGATCATCTTCCTTCTTTAGAAAAAGAAGAAGGCTTATTTAATTCAAGGGAAATATTTTAGTACCCTGAAATAATTTCTTAGGACAGTGCTATCTAGCACGACTCAAGCGTGTTAGTATTTTTTTATTCTTGTTATTAGTGTTAGCATTGTCCGGCATTTTTTCTCCAACAATCTAAGAAACTATGGCCTCCGACAGTATTAACACCTCACAACCATCATCCGCAGCAATTGCAGTTACACCACTACCATTTGCTAAACATTTTCTGGACGTCTCCAAAATTGAAGTTTATGTCAATGAAAATTTCAAAAGGTGGCAAGAACGTGTGTACTCTCTACTCGACATACATGGAGTAGCCTATGCATTGACAGAATGTCAACCTGCTGCAACCGTGGATGTCAAAATACAAGAATTGTGGCAATATGCCAACAAGGTATGTCGAAATATTATCTTACAAACACTCTCTAATGAATTATTTGACGTGTACTATAGCTACAAAGAAGCCAAGAAAATTTGGAAAGCTATGGTAATGAAGTTTACCACTGAAAATGCAACCCAACAAAAATTTGTCGTGGGAAAGTACAACTAATGGCAGATGACATGATAGGTGTCGAGCCTGTTCAATAATAATAACAATAATAATAAACATAGTTTCCAATAAAAGTAGCCTCAAGTCAATTCTAGTACTGGAGCAGAGACTTTGGATGTGCAATGGGTTATTTAATTCACCCTAGTTCCAAAGAGTTTGCTTAATCCGATATGCTAGAATTTACTCACGAGAAATTATTAATTTGTATACAGGGCAAGTAGAGTCGTATCTTCAGAAATTAGGAAAAATTCACCCTTTTCCAAATTTAAGAGAAATGGGGAAGTTTTGAGAATTAAAGACTAACAAAAGAAAACCAAGGTAATAAGATGTGAAAAATAATTAAAAGAGACAAATAGTAGGAAAAACTTTAACCAAGGATACACTTCAAAAATGGTTCAGGTAACTGATCATTGATGCAAATATAATCTCAACATTCATTAATAAATAGGTTTTTAACTGTCGATACGATCTGACAATCAGTTTCTCCTTATTGTTTTGATAGCCAAGGTATGACCATTGATTATTTTCCTAATCTAGAAATAACTCTAGGTACGACCGTAGAATTTAATTTCCTGATTACATTAAAAATTAGAGAAATTCTGTTCTAGTTAATAAACACACTACGAGGGTTTATTTAAATTAGATTGTATGTTTCCCTGATACAAACTCAATTATACCAGTTGCTACAAGGATTAGAGTAATCAAACAATTACGGATTCAGCTACTCTAATTAGCAAATAGATCACATGAGTAATTAAATATTGCACACCTATTCAACCACACACAATAATCATAACCAATAAAAGCAAAAAACAAACAAATACTAGCAAATAGAAGAAATAAATAAAATCGATTAGATCTCACAGTAATAATTAAACCAAATCCTCAGTTGTCCTTTGACTAGAAATATGAAATTAGTTCTCCATTAATGGAGAAGAAGTCATGCAAAAATCTGTTGAAAACTCACAGCATTTGCTTCCCTAATTGTCGAGACGAAATGAAGACAAAAGCCTTGCGTTACTCGCCTCCCCGAAGAAACCAACGAAAGAAAAGTCAAAGAGAAGTAATCTCCTTTTCTTTTCTCTTCTCCACCCTAAAAGCAATGAAAGACAATGAAAAAGGAAATACCATGCCTTCCCTTCCTATTCTCTTGGACTCCTCAACTAGAGAATCTTACGCTCCCTATTACTAATCAACTTCCTAAAACCCCCAAGTCCTATATCCTCGGAAAAACAATAAGGAAATCTCTATAGGTATCAATTTGGAATTTGACTTGAATTGGGAAACTGCCCGATATTTATCCCGACTTTCTGGATTTGAACCCTGAATTTAGGTGTGCCCCTGGTGCAAACCCCTAGAAAATCTTCATTTAAGCACTTTTCGCTCCAATTTTTGAAATTAACACAAAATATCAATCGTAAGTAGAACTAATTAAATAAGGCGATATTTGGTACAAATGAAAGGAAAAATATAAGCAAATAAACCAACTAAATGCACCCTATCAACTCCCCCACACCCAAATTATGCTTGTTCTCAAGCATAATCAAGCTCAGAAGTACAATCAAGAATTCAAGTATTTTGCAGCAACCCATTCTAGCACAAATAACTTATTCTTCCAACAACTTAATTGGAATCAAAATATACCAAGTTTGACAATCTCACAAGTTACAAGCGCTTATCACTCAAAAGTGTATAGGGTGGAATTTTAACTTTCAATTCGACACCATGGAGTGACATTACCATATGCTCTCTCATATATCATATCTCCGCCACTAAGAGTGAATTTAACGCAAAAAATCAAAGGGACTTTAAAAGGGTTGTAATGGGGCTTAAGGTAAGGGTAGGACAAGGATAAGTGAGAAGGTGAAAATATGTCAAGTAAACGCCAAAATTCACTACATGAAAGAAATTCCAAACTCACAATAACAAGGCACAACTCCCTCCATTTACTTAGCAAGTGCAAGACATGCTTCTTTTTTTTTTTTTTTCAGCTTCTATCACTACTCTATAGCACTTATGCATAAAGGAAAATTCATGGCACGCTAGGCCAGAGCTTCTCTTCTTTTTTTTTTTCCTTTTTAATTTTTTTTTCACTTTTTTCACCATTTTCCTGCATATACAAACATTGTAGAACAATTTACTCACCAACACTTGCTAATGGCACTTTTTTGCCTTCAATTAAAACTTGGGAGTTTCACGTAGTTGAACTAAGACGTTGCCTTGACAGAAGGCTCCAAAAGAAAGTCTAAAGAGAGGTAGTGGGGTAATAATTGCATTTTGTAAACAAAGAAAGGGTTAAGGATCAAAAGGAGTCTTCTAGTGGTAAACTAAATAAGGAATTTTTTTTCTTTTTGAAGAAAGTCAAACATGGCTAAATCCTAAGTGCCCTTATCATTTCAATGCATCAAATTCAAAGAGGGTGAATAGGAGACCTCAAAAATTCCTGAACAAAGTCATCCTGCAATTGTAGATGTCATCTTTGTTGAGACAATTACTGCTTGTTTTCCTGAAGTTTGCACTGGTCCTTTAATTCCCTTGTTTAGATCTATATCTGGTGGACTTAGTTCAACACTTGAGCCTGAGACCTCAATTCAAGTGCTTTCTACCACTCCTAGTGGTTCTAAACTCTCACTGAGACCTCCTTAAGTTGACGAA
Source organism: Gardenia jasminoides (assembly GCA_013103745.1). Lineage (NCBI taxonomy): Eukaryota > Viridiplantae > Streptophyta > Magnoliopsida > Gentianales > Rubiaceae > Gardenia > Gardenia jasminoides. The sequence continues at coordinate 38,654,794 of CM023103.1, forward strand.
GGAAAGGCACCAAATACTGAAATAGTTACTGAGTCCCTTAGCGTGCCAGAAGGAAGAGATGTCAATTCCATTCCTCGCTCTGTCTGGGAAGCTAGAAGGGTCAAGCCCATTACACTGCCTAAGATTGAGGTTTCATACCCAAAGTCTCAACTCTACCTTGGCTATCCGTTGGATCTAAATTGCTAGTTAAGGGATCCTGATATAGCCAGAAAGATTATGTTGAGTAGTGTTCCTTCTTTGGACTGGAGTTTTATGAATCAACTGAAAGATCATCAACTCATGAGGCACTACTATGCTAGAGTAGGGCAGGTATGATGTGCATTTTCTGAAGATCTCTTCTTTTCTCTTCTCTTTTTTTTAATGGTTAATATGAGTATATATTTGCTGGTTTTTAGAAATTAGTAATTGAGGTAGGTCTAGTTAGAAGGATGGAGACTTACATAACTCAAAATTCTCAAATTGTGAGCAATTGAATAAGGCAAAAGAGTATAATGCATGTTGAAGGATTTTCTGGATTAGTCTAAACTGATGTGAGATGAGATCCCCTGGTTGTCAAATGAGAATGCTCAATTCAAGTCTAAACTTGAGATCTCAGAGTTTGAGATTGGGTGGTTGCTACGAGAACTTAATGATAAAGGTACAATATTAGAAAGATGGCCGATGCTTTGTCTAAATCTAACCCTAAGGTGACCACATTAGAGGGACAACTTTCCGATTTTGATACCTCCAGAGCTCCATCCATGTGGAAGAATGCTTCAGACTTGTTGCAGTCATAGGTCTTCCAGAGCATTATGGATGAACTGAGTGGTGGTGTCTTTTAGAGCTAGTTTCACCCACGCTATCAACGTTCTTAACTTCAGTCAATCCAACTTGCCTTTATCAGAATTAGTACTATTTGATTCTCTGGCATTCGAGAGATCTGAGAAATTCCTTCAAGCCTTTCTTGAGGGATCTAATGTTTTTGCTACTCTGCAAGTAATAGATCTAGACTACGATTTCAGGTCTGTTATCGAGAGTGCAAGTGGAGTAGGGCTAAGTGGAGCGAAGGATCCGGGTCTTACCTAGTCCGGTTTTGAAGCCCAAGCTCCCATAAACATTTATGAGGTGGGAAGAGAACAAAATGAAGAGACATGGATGGAGGAGCTCATAGAGAAAAATGTAAATAATTAGTTTGGCATGAATTTATTTTTATATTTTGCTAATTGTATGGGCATCTTTAAATTTTATTTGAATGCAGCAATTTTTTTTGACATATGCTAATTAAATATGTGCTAAAAAAGGAAAGCAATTACATATAAAAATATGATGGATCCATTTGGATTAGTTGTTTTTGGGGTTATTTTTCAAAAATAGCACTGTAGCATTTGGGATATGAAAAACTACTGTAACTCTCTTTCAAAAACTACTGTAACTGTCTTCAAAAAACTTTTTGAGGGTGTTTTTGGGATAATTTTTTGTGATATTTTTAAAAGTAAAAAATTATTTGGGTCAATTTCTTGGGGTATTTTTAAAATTAAAATTTTATTTGAGATAATTTTTTGGGGCATTTTTAAAACTAAAAATTAATTTTAGGCATTTTTGTGGGATTTTTAAAATTAAAAATTTATTTGGGGTAATTTTTAGGGTATTTTTAAAATTAAAAATTTATTTGAAATAATTTTTGGGGCATTTTTAAAATTAAAATTTATTTGATAGGTGGTGGTGCTGGTGGGTTAATTTTAAAAAAAAAATACCCCAAATAAATTATTTCAAAAATATCCCAAATAAATTTTTAATTTAAAGATGCCCCAAAAAATTACCCCAAATAAATTTTTAATTTTGATGGGAGGGGGAGGAGGAGGGGGCTGAGGGGAGGGAGAGAGAGGTGGTGGTGAGGTGGTGGTGGTGGTGGTAGGTGGTGGTGTCTTGGTGCGGTTGGGGTGGAAGAAGAAGGGATAATTTTTTTTATTTTTGTATGTATAAATTGTTTTTGAAATATTTGTTTGGATTAGTGTTTTTGGGATTGTTTTTTGTTCGTGTATTACTGTAACATTTGGGATGTGAAAAATAATTTTTCAAAGATAGCTCGAAAAACAAAGAATCCAAACGGACCCAATATTAGGCCATACGTGAGGAAATAGAATAAAAGTTTAGGAAAAAACCTCTTTTAGTGGAAATCATTCCATACACGGGAGATCAACTTCCCTTTCAGATCTACAAATTTATAGTAGCCTGCTTGATGTGCTACGACATCTTGTAAGGTCCTTCCCAATTACGATCTAGTTTGCCTGAGCTAGTTTGTCTACTGACAGCATTCTTTCTTAAGACTAGGTCTCCGTGTTTAAGATAACTACTTTTAATCCTACTATTATAGTATTTGGACATTTGGCCTCTTTATTTGGCTACTCTGATGGCTGCTAGGTGTCGAGCCACCTCCAACAGGTCGAGATTACACCTCATTTCTTCTTCATCTTTATCAATGCTGAAGGTCTGAGTTCTAGGACTCAGTTCTCCAATCTCAACATGGACCACTGCTTCAACCCCAAAAGTTAAGAAGAAAGGAGTTTTTTAAGTTCCAACTTTTGGAGTAATCTGATAGGCCCAAAGAATTTCAGGCAGCTTTTCAACCCATAGGGCTAAGGCTGCCTCGAGTTTTTTCTTTGAAGCTTTCAGAATACAAGCTCAGCCTGCCCATTGGCTTGCGGGTGTGCCACTGATGTGAAGTGTTATTGAATCTTGAGTTCTTGACACCAAGATTTAATGAGATTTTCTAAGAATTGTTTCCCATTATCTGATATCAGTATGTAGGGCAACCTAAACCTGCAAACAATATTTTTTCGAATACACTTTTGAACAATTTTTCCATTTATAGAGGTGAAGGGTTCTGCTTCCACCTATTTTGTGAAGTAGTCAACAGCAACCACTAAATATTGAAAACCTCTGGCTGCTTTTGGGAATGGACTTAATAAATCTATCCCCTACTAGACAAAAGGCGAAGGAATTGTCACTGAAATCATTTCATTAGCAGGAACACAAACAAGGTATGCATTGAATTGACAAGATGGACACCTTGTACAAATTTTTTTTGCGTCCCCATATATTGTAGGCTAATAATTACCTAGCAAGATACATTTCTTTGCAAGAATTCTACTTTCAGGATGATTTCCTTCATGGACCTCCCGGAGGATGTAATTTCCTTCATTTGTATCAAGCATTTCAACCAAGGCATGAGATATGATCTTTGATATAGTTGATTGCTTTTTGCAGCGTATTGTGTTGCCTTCAATTTCACCTTTCAAGCTTCATTTTTGTTTTTGGGGAGATTTCCATTGGTGAGAAATCAATATATTAGCATCATCCAGGTTTCAGATGTTTTAGTTGAAAATATTTGATTTGGTTTGATACGTCTATCCTGTAGGATTTCAACAAAGATTTCTTTGTTCAAGAAATCAAAAGTTGAGATTATCAATTCTGACAGGATGTCAACTTGATGATTTTGTGCTCATGGAAAGGTATTGAAAGCCTTCTATTAAAAAAATCATCCAGTGTTTGAGCTTTAATGGCTGCTCTAGGTCTATACTTGATATCGTGTTCTCCTAGTTCAATTACCCATTTAACCATTTGTCGCGTGAACTCAGGTTTACTGAGGATTTGTTGTAGTGGGAGGTTGGTTAAGACCCCAATTGAGTGAGCTTCAAGATAAGGCTTAAACCTTCGCGCCCCATGGACTAAAGACAAGATTACTTTTTCTGCATTTGAATATCTTAGCTCTGCGCCATGCAGCATTCTGCTAACAAAGGATATAGGGATCTACTTTATGTCTTCTTCCCGTACTAAAACCACACTAATAGTTTCTTTGCTAGCAGAAAGATACAGATTTAGAGTTTCTCTAGGTTGTGGAGAACTTAATGTGGGCATAGTGGATAAATATCGTTTGAAGTCTTCAAAAGCTTTTTGGCATGTCGGACCAGTTCTCTGAATAGGATATAGATCTGTGGCACTGCAACTATGCGCCCAAACAACTCGTCTTGTATAGATCTGCTTCTGCACTGGACCGGTCCACAAGGGCCCAATTTCTTATTGGGCCTGGTATGTCACTGTCGCAAGCCCGATCATCCATTTCTGAAGTTGGGCCAAGCCCAAAACTTGTGGACTCAGATAGTGGATCTGACCCAAACCCATCTGCATCGCAAGTGGGCCTTAATAGTAACGTGGGATACCAGATGTTTGCAGAGCAATTGGGCCAGATTGTGGTCCAATCCATATCAACAGTGACGTCCAGTTCTCAGTCCCAAGAAAATCGTGGGCCTTCAAATAAGAAGCCTCTACTATAGAGGCCCATTGGGCCGACTAGCGGCCTAAATGAATTTGTATTTTACAGTCCGCTGCGCTATCAAATTCAATAAAGGATTCATGTTCCTCATTACTCATTACTCTCTTATTTGCTTCCGTAAATTAAACAGTTACATCCTTAATTGAGCAATTAATGTGCTTAATCGCACATTACAAGTGTAAGTACACTTAATGGTGATACATCATCCTACAATTAATATTAGCGGCAACAGTGTTGCCTGACGCACATTCCCAAACTATGTACATCACGAGTGCATTCTCCTTCACATTACTGTAACGGCCATCCGTTCCAGTTCCTTAATCCTTGAACTTTGTAAGGAATTTATTCTTCCCAAGTAGTGGAAGGAATCTATCGATCGATATACGACTTCCAACATTAGCATTCCACACAACAATCTTCTCGCGCTTAAGCACGCAAAATCTGCTAAGCATGTCTGATCGCACGTGCAAGTCAACCTTTGACCTGTGGGTTCCACTGACCTCACCAAACACATCAGTGAATGTGGGCTTCCGCTGATCACTGGGCTCACGATTCTGGACTATGAACAGGCCCAATATGCCATCTGCTGGGTTTGACATTTCAACAGTGTTTTCGTCGTCCATATGAGTGATTCATGTGCCTATCATAAGAGACCCATCTAAGTTGATGAAGCCCACCTTGCATTTATTACTATACCAATTCCTGGTCCCTGACCGAGGGGTGGCATGGTCATGTAGTCGGAGTACACTGTATCAGGTTCGATTCCTTCATCCGGGTTTAATACCTCTTCTATAATGTCCGTCTGTGCAAATTGCCTCTTCCTGTCTCAAGCAAACAGCCTTGATCTTCTTCCTGTCATACTGCTGGAACCACCACCAGTAGGGGTGAACAGCAGCTTACGCCGCCGTGCTGATTGGATCGCCAGCGTTCTTGGAGGAAGGTATTTCTTTGCATTGCAACTTCCTATTTTCATGAACAATAACAACCACAACAGTTCTCTTTCATCGATTTCATTTCCATTTATCACCACGTACTCCTGAGGAGATTGTACTACATTCAACTTTATGTCAATCAGCTACAGTTCCCCGCGAACAGTTTCACTGTGTGTTTCCCTCTCTCCAAGCATCCAATAGGGGCTGGAGTCCTGTTCATTCAAAATTCAAAATTTGAATTTTGCACGGTGCAACTACAGTGCGCCAACTTGCCTGCGTAGAAATCATGCCATGTGTACTAATCCTTACCGTGGCCCACGTGCCTATCGGCAAGTGGGACAGAGGGGGGCCCACATTGCGGGCCATTTAATCAGCCCTACGGGCTGATCTTGACCATTTATTTCCATCTTTCAATCTCATCTGTCTATGTGGCGACCCCAAGCATCTTAGTAATATTATATAAGACGCTCAGGAGGCCACGTAGTAGTTACTATTTAGTGTACCCAATATATCCAATAAAGTGATACTTTTTTCAGCACCTATTGCGACAGTGAGCACCCATTGCTACAGTTCTACGCGAACGATATCGCATTTCTATAAAACAACACTGTCCCATTATTTTCATACACAATCAGTGAATAGTCTTCCTCACCCTCAATGAGTGCTAGTGAACAGGAGTTCAATGAAAATTTCAGCCGATCACTCCATTGCTGGCTATTACAAGTCCAAGGTCTCCGAGATCAAGGCCTATATGAAACTCTCGACATCCAAGATGCACGATCAGCTAGCATTTCGAGCCCCAACGACCCGGATTATGTCGGACCAGTTCTCTGAACAGGGTATAGATCTATGGCACTGAAACTATACGCCCAAACAGCCCGTCTTGAGCAGATCTGCTTCTGCACTGGACCAGTCCACTACCGGCCTAAATGAATTTGTATTTTATAGTTCGCTGCGCTATCAAATTCAATAAACGAGTCATGTTCCTCATTACTCATTACTCTCTTATTTGCTTCCGTAAATTACACAGTTACATCCTTAATCAAGCAATTAATGTGCTTAATCATACATTACAAGTGTAAGTACACTTAATGGTGATACATCATCCTACAATTCACATTAACGGCAACAGTGTAGCCTGATGCATATTCTCAAACTATGTACATCATGAGTGCATTCTCCTTCACATTACTGATAAGTCAATATTTTGCATGTTTTTAATAGGATTAATTATGTAGTTTTTATGTGTTTTTGGTATTTTTATAGCTAATGAACTAGGGTTTCTAGTTAATTTTGCATTTAATGGCTTCAATGATGGAAAATGCAATTTTGTGGATTAATGTGATGAAATCTTCATGTTTTTGTAGGATTGCTTGTTCATGATCAAATGAGATGAAAATGTGGATAATTGCCAAGAAGCTTGGAAGAAAAATTGGAAAATGAAAATTGCAATTCAATTAATGAGGAATCAAAGAATAAAAGTCGGAGCAATTAGAGCTCCAATTTCACGACAACAAGCTCGGAAATTGCAAGTTTCAAGTGGAATCGCGAGGCAAAACGCGAACCAACAAGTGGAAGAAATGATTAGCTTCAGAATCCCTCTCACCGAGCAGGGTAGCTGATCAGCGATCGATCCAGAGTCTATGCCTCATGGATCTACATGTGATCTCGAAAGTGACTGCTGCAAGTTGCAGCCGAATTCCAGTTTTTCAGCTCACTTCCAGCTCAATTTTCAGAAGAAATTCAATGAAGGCTGCGTGAAGAATTGTGTGAGATTGAAGAAACAACTCATTACCAATTCAAAACACAATTTGCTTCAACATTACAACTCATTTGGGATGAAAATTCAAAGGATTCAAATGCATGAAGACAAAGAGATTTAAGAAGCCATTTTCCTTGACTTTTGAAGGCCAATTTGTCTTGTATTCACATGACATAATTTTGGATGCATATGGTTGTGATCTTCTATAAATAGGGCCTCTTGTATACCATTCCATATCATTAGAATACCATAGAATTCCATAAGAATTCCAAAAAGACTAAGAGAATAGCTCTAGTTCATTAGATTAGTTCTAGTTCTTAGTTTGTAGTTTCTAAAGAGAGTAAAAGTGAAAGTTGTGAGGAATCTTGCACTTTGCATTTGGGAGATCAACTTGTGAAGAAGTTTATGGATTCAACTTCAAGAAATTGAATAAGATTCCTTCTTCCTTACTTATCTCTTGTGCTTAATTTCATGGCTTTGTGCAAGTTTGTTCTATACTTAAATGTTCTTAATATGATGTCTAGCTAAGCCTCTTTAATCCTAGAGTTAGGATGAACTTGTTTTAGTTGTGATTATGAAGTAATTAAGTGATTTATGTCCTCCATGATTTTGTTAGTTTAAGACTTGTGCTTATGCGTTATGGTTGATTAGCTACCAACTATAATTGATTTGATGTTGATGAGTAATGAAAAACTTGCCTTCAACAAGATCTAAGTTCTTGAGCACTAGCTTATGTTCTCCACGAGTAGTGAATATAGTTGGTTGGTTTTGGTTTTATACTATAACTTCATTGATCTTATTTAACTTGTTTCTCTCTTTTCTCTATGAAAATAGGTGAAGGAAGATTCAAAGGAGTTAAGGAATTAGCGAAAGCAATTCCGAGTGACTAGTTCATCTTAAACGAGAACTTGCACTACACATGGCCATTAACGGAAGTTGTGGCATACAAAAGGAAGTTATACCTTAGCGAATCATTGGAGAAAGGACATAATAAACTTGACTAACTTCTAATCTAAACATAACAAGGGATTCCAAAGCTCTAGGATTCCTCAATTTGATCTTAAAACTCTCTCTAACCTAATTCTCTAATTTCTTTACTTGCTTTCTTATTTGTGCCTTCCACCAATTGGATGTCTATGACACCTAGCGGTTGGATTTAATTGCTTTATCCCTCTTCCTTGGTCGGTTTACCCTTCTCCCTTTATCTAGCTTTCTTTACTTTATTTGCCTTCATATAATTGTCTATCTAGATAATAAAGCAAGTGATTAAATTTTAGTGTTTGCAAAACCACAGTTCCTCGTGGGATCGACACCTATATTTCCCTATACTCAACAAACGATCCGTATACTTGCGGTGATATAGGGTTTAAAAGGTTTTTAAAATTTGTGGAGTAAAGAAAAATCCTATCAATTACTGTAACGGCCATCCGTTACAGTTCCGTAATCCTTGAACTTTGTCAGGAATTTATTCTTCCCAAATAGTGGGAGCAATCTATCGATCGATATACGACTTCCAACATTAGCATTCCACACAACAATCTTCTCACGCATAAGGACGCAAAATCTGCTAAGCTTGTCTGATCGAACGTGCAAGTCAACCTTTGACCTGTGGGTTCCACTGACCTCACCAAACACATCAGTGAATGTAGGCTTCCGCTGATCACTGGGCTCACAATTCTGGACTATGAACAGGCCCAATATGCCATCTGCTGGGTCTGACATTTCAACAGTGTTTTCGTCGTCCATATGAGTGATTCATGTTCCTATCATAAGGGACCCATCTAAGTTGATGGAGCCCACCTTGCATTTATTACCGTACTTATTTCATGGTTCCTGACTGAGGGATGGCATGGTCATGTAGTCGGAGTGCACTGTATCAGGTCCCATTCTTTCATCCGGGTCGAATACCTTTTCTATAATGCCCGTCTGTGCAAACTGTCTATTCCAGTCTAAAGCAAACAGCATTGATCTTCTTCCTATCATACTGTTGGAACCACCACTAGTAGGGGTGAACAGCAGCTTATGCCGCCGTGCTGACTGGATCGCAGGCTTTCCTGGAGGAAGGTATTTCTTTGCACTGTGACTTCCTATTTTCATGCACAATAACAACCACAATAGTTCTCTTTCACCGATTTCATTTCCATTTATCACCACGTACTCCTGAGGAGATTGTACTATGTTCAACTTTATGTCAATCAGCTACAGTTCCTCGCGAACAGTTTCACTGTGTGTTTCCCTCAGTCCAAGCATTGAACAGGGATTGGAGTCCTGTTCATTCAAAATTCAAAATTTGAATTTTGCGGTTACTGTCTGATCGCCAACTTGCCCGCGTAGAAATCATGCCGTGTGTACTAATCCGTCGATGCCCGCGTGCCTATCGGTGGCGTGGGGCGGAGAATACGTTGCGGGGCATTTAATCAGCCCTACTGGCTGACCTTGACCGTTTATTTCCCTCTTTCAATCTCATCAGCCAACGTGGCAACCCCGAGCATCTTAGTAATATTATATAAGACGCTCGGGAGGCCACGTGGTGGTTACTTTTTAGTGTACCCAATAAACCCAATAAGGTGATACTTTTTTCAGCACCTCTTGCTACAGTGAGCACCCATTGCTACAGTTCTACGTGAACGATATCGCATTTCTATAAAACGACACCGTCCCATTATTTTCATACACAATCAGTGATTAGTCTTCCTCATCCTCATTGAATGCTAGTGAACTGGTGTTCAATGAAAATTTCGGCCGGTCACTCCATCGCCGGCTATTACAAATCCAAGGTATCCGAAGCACAGGCTTTTTCGGAATCACAGGTCATCAAGATCTCCTTCCCAACATTTACATCGTGCACTTAACTAGCGGAGAGTACAGTGGAAGCACTACAGTGGGTGCAGAGACTCTCCCTCCTAATTGATCATAGCGAGATCCGATACAATTCCCGTTTGATCAGCACGGCAAGATGCAGCGTGCTCATATCGACCACGGCCGATGGCACTTGACTAGTGGCGGTAGTCGTCTTCCGGTGACACAATTGTCCGTTCATTCTCCACTATTACGGCGCCTCCTACTCATCTCTCAATGATGAGAAGTGCTCGTGGGTAGACAAGTATAAGTTGGAAGACTCCAACATCAATGCGGGGGTCAACATTTGGAAGATCAAGGCCTATATAAAACTCTCGACATCCAAGATGCACGATCAGCTAGCATTTCGGGCCCCAACGGCCCGGATTATGTCGGACCAATTCTCTGAACAGGATAAAGATCTATGGCACAGGAACTATACGCCCAAACAGCCCGTCTTGTGTAGATTTGCTTCTGCACTGGACCAGTCCACAAGGGCACAATTTCTTATTGGGCTTGGTATGTCAGCCTTGTCATGCGATCATCCATCTGACGGTTGGGCCAAGCCCAGCGTGTGGACTTCGAAGTGGATTTGACCCAAACCCATGCATGCAAGTGGGCCTTAATAGTAGCGTGGGATACGGATAATGCCTTGAGCAATTGGGTGATTGTGGTCAATCCATATCAGCGGTGATGTCGGTTCGGGTCCAAGAAAATCGTGGGCCTTCAAATAAGAAGCCTCTACTATAGAGGCCCGTTGGGCCAATTCAAGACCTAAATGAATTTGTATTTTACAGTTCACTGCGCTATCAAATTCAATAAAGGATTCATGTTCCTCATTACTCATTATTCTCTTATTTGCTTCCGTAAATTACACAGTTACATCCTTAATCGAGCAATTAATATGCTTAATCGCACATTACTAGTGTAAGTACACGTAATGGTGACACATCATCCTACAATTATTAACGGCAACAGTGTTGCCTGATGCACATTCCCAAACTATGTTCATCATGAGTGCATTCTCCTTCCACATTCTTTGTAGCGGCCATCAGATTACGGTTAAAATGTCTTGAACTTTGTCAGGAATTTATTCTTCCCAAATATTGGGAGGAATCTATCGATCGATATACGACTTCCAACATTAGCATTCCACACAACAATCTTCGGCGGCAAGCCGCGCCAAAATCGCTAAGCATGTCGATCCGCGTTACAAGTCAACCTTTGACCTGTAGGTTCCATTGACCTCACCAAACACATTAGTGAATGTGGTCTTCCGCTGATCACTGTGGGCTAACGATTCTGGACTATGAACAGGCCCAATATGCCATCTGCTGGATCTGACATTTCAACAGTATTTTCGTCGTCCGTATGAGTGATTCATGTTCCTATCATAAGGGACCCGTCTAAGTTGATGGAGCCCGTCTTGCATTTATTACCGTACCTATTTCGATCCACGGCGGAGGATGGCTTGGTCGTGTGTAATGGGTACCTTTGTATAAGATCCGATTCATTCATCCGGGTTGAATACCTCTTCTATAATGCCCGCTGTGCAAACTGTCTCTTCCTATCTCAAGCAAAGAGACTTGATCTTCTTCCTGTCATACAATTGGAACCACCACCAGTAGGGGTGAACAGCAGCTTACGTCGCCATGCTGACAGGATCGCCGGCGTTCCTGAAGGAAGGTATTTCTTTGCACTGCGACTTCCTATTTTCATGCACAATAACAACCACAACAGTTCTCTTTCATCGATTTCATTTCCATTTATCACCACGTACTCCTGAGGAGATTGTACTACATTCAACTTTATGTCAATCAGCTACAGTTCATCGTGAACAGTTTCACTGTGTGTTTCCCTCTCTCCAAGCATTCAACAGGGACTGCAGTCCTGTTCATTCAAAAATCAAAATTTGAATTTTGTACGGTGCAACTACAGTGCGCCAACTTGCCCGCGTAGAAATCATGCCATGTGTACTAATCCGTACTGTGGTTCACGTGCCTATCAGCATGTGGGACAGAGGGTGGCCACGTTGCGGGGCATTTAATCAGCTCTACGGGCTGATCTTTACCGTCAATTTTTATCTTTCAATCTCATCCGTCTACATGGCGACCCCTAGCATCTTAGTAATAGTATGTAAGACGCTCGGGAGGCCACGTGGTGGTTACTATTTATTGTGCCCAATATATCCAATAAAGTGATACTTTTTTCAGCACCTCTTGCTACAGTGAGCGACCATTGCTACAGTTCTACGCGAACGATATCGCATTGCTATAAAATGACACCGTCCCATTATTTTCATTCACAATCTGTGAATAGTCTTCCTCATCCTCATTGAGTGCTAGTGAACAGGAGTTCAATGAAAATTCCGGCCGATCACTCCATCGCCGGCTATTACAAGTTCAAGGTCTCCGAAGCACCGGCTTTTTTGGAATCACAGGTCATCAAGATCTCCTTCCAACATTTACATCGAGTCACTTACACTGGGTGCAGAGACTCTCCCTCCTAATTGATCTTAGCGAGATTGAGGGCACATGACTAGTGACAGGCGGAGTACGTCTTTCTGGTGACCTGTCCGATCATCCTCCACTATTACGGCACCTCCTACTCATCTCTGAACAATGAGAAGTTCTCGTGGGTAGACAAGTATAAGTTGGAAGACTCCAACATCAATGCGGGGGTCAACTTTTACAAGATCAAGGCCTATACGAAACTCTTGACATCCAGATGCCGATCGACTAGCATTTGGACCTAACGGCCTGGGTATGTCGGACGGTTATACGAGGTGGATATAGATGCAGCCATACTTTGCAACTATCCTTAAACAGCCCGTCTTGTGGAGATATGCTTCTGCACTGGACCAGTCCACAAGGGCCCAATTTCATATTGGGCACGGTATCGCTTGCAAGCGATCATCCATCTACGAAGTTGGGCCAAACCCAAACTTTTGGAACTTCAGAATAGTGGATCAGAACCAAACCTAATCGGCATATGTAAGTGGGCCTTAATAGTAGCATGGGATACCAAATGTCTGAAACAATTGGGCGGTGTGGTCCAATCCATATCCAGCTGATGATGTCGGTTCGGTCCCAAGAAAATCACGGGCCTTCAAATAAGAAGCCTCAACTATAGAGGCTCATTGGGCCGACTAGCGGCCTAATTGAATTTGTATATGACAGTCCGCTGCGCTATCAAATTCAATAAAGGATTCATGTTCCTCATTACTCATTATTCTCTTATTTGCTTCCGTGAATTACACAGTTACATACTTAATCGAGCAATTAATATGCTTAATCGTACATTACTAGTGTAAGTACACTTAATGGTGACACATCATCCTACAATTAATATTAGCGGCAGCGATGTGCGATGCACATTCTAAACTATGTTCATCGTATGGTGCATTCTCTTCACATTCTTTGCGGCCATCAGTTCGTTAAGTAACTTGAACTTTGTCAGGAATTTATTCTTCCCAAATAGTGGGAGGAATCTATCGATCGATATACGACTTCCAACATTAGCATTCCACAATCTTCCGGCGCTTAAACGCGCCAAAATCACGCTAAGCATGTCGGATCACACGTGCAAGTCAACCTTTGACCTGTGGGTTCCACTGACCTCACCAAACACATCAGTGATTGTGGGCTTCCGCTGATCACTGCGGTCTCACGATTCTAGACTATGAATAGGCCCAATATGCCATCTGCTAGATCTGATATTTCAACAGTATTTTCGTCGTCCGCATGAGTGATTCATGTTCCTATCATAAGAGACCCATCTAAGTTGATGGAGCCTATCTTGCATTTGTTACCATACCTATTTCCTGATCCCTGACCGAGGGATGGCTTGGTCATGTAGTCGGAGTACACTGTATCAGATCCGATTCCTTCATCCGGGTCGAATACCTCTTCTATAATGCCCGTCTGTGCAAACTGTCTCTTCCAGTCTCAAGCAAAGAGCCTTGATCTTCTTCCGGTCATACTGCTGGAACCACCACCAGTAGGGGTGAACAGCAGCTTACGTCGCCGTGCTGACTGGATCGCCGGCGTTCCTGAAGGAAGGTATTTCTTTGCACTGCGACTTTCTATTTTCACGCACAATAACAACCACAACAGTTCTCTTTCATCGATTTCATTTCCATTTATCACCGCGTACTCTTGAGGAGATTGTACTACATTCAACTTTATGTCAATCAGCTACAGTTCATCGTGAACAGTTTCACTGTGTGTTTCCCTCTCACCAAGCATTCAACAGGGACTACAGTCCTGTTCATTCACAAATCAAAATTTGAATTTTGTACGATGCAACTACAGTGCGCTAACTTGCCAGCGTAGAAATCATGCCATGTGTAGTAATCCGTACCGTGGCCCATGTGCCTTTCGGCACGTGGGACAGAGGGGGGCCCACGTTGCGGGGCATTTAATCAGCCCTACTGGCTGATGTTGACCGTCTATTTTTATCTTTCAATCTCATCCGTCTACGTGGCGACTCCGAGCATCTTAGTAATATTATATACGACGCTCGGGAGGCCACGTGGTGGTTACTAATTATTGTGCCCAATATACCCAATAAGGTGATACTTTTTTCAGCACCTCTTGCTACAGTGAGCAACTATTGCTACAGTTCTACGCGAACGATATCGCATTGCTATAAAACGACACCGTCCCATTATTTTCATACACAATCAGTGAATAGTCTTCCTCATCCTCATTGAGTGCTAGTGAACAGGAGTTCAATGAAAATTCCGGCCGATGACTCCATCGCCGGCTATTACAAGTCCAAGGTCTCCGAAGCACAAGCTTTTTCGGAATCACAGGTCATCAAGATCTTCTTCCCAACATTTACATCGAGTCTCTTACGGTGGGTGCAGAGACTCTCCCTCCTAATTGATCACAGTGAGATCCGGTACAATTCCCAGATTCCAATCAGCGGCAGAGGCAAGTGCAGCGTGCTTCATTATCTCGACTGCGCGGCCCGGGGCACATGACTAGTGGCGAGGCGGTATGTCTTTCCGGTGACTGTTGATTATCCTCACTTATTACGGCACACCTCCTACTCATCTCCAGCGATGAGGGTGCTCGTGGGTAGACAAGTATAAGTTGGAGGACTCCAACATTAATGCGGAGGTCAACTTTTGCAAGATCAAGACCTATACGAAACTCTCAACATCAAGATGCCGCGATCGGCACGTGCATTTGGGCGTGGCTCAGTTATGTGGGACAGTTCTCACGGTGGATATAGATGCGTGGCGCACTTTACAACCTCGCCCAAGCGGCCAGCCTTGTTTAGATGCCTTACGCCTTGGAGGACCACAAGGGCCCAATTTCTTATTGGGCACGGCGTGTCTGTACAAGCCCGATCATCCATCTCTGAAGTGGGGCCAAGCCCAAAACTTGTGGACTTCGAGATAGTGGATCGCAGACCAAACCATTCTGCGTAAAAGGACCATACTTGCCTTAAGCGTGGGATACGAGATATGCAGAGCAATTTAGGAGCAATTCTAGTCAATCCATATCGCGGTGATGTCGGTTCACCGGTCCCAAGAAAATCATGGGCCTACAAATAGGAAGTCTCAACTATAGGCCCATTGGGCACTTAATGCGGCCTAGTGAGTTTGTATTTGACGGTCCATTTGCTGACGTATCAAATTCAATAAAGGATTCATGTTCCCCATTACTCATTACTCTCTTATTTGCTTGGTAAATTACCGGTTTACATCCTTAGTCGAGCAATGTGTGCTTAATTGCACATTAAAATTAATAAGTACACTTAATGGTGATACATCATCCTACAATTAATATTATGCGGCAGCGGTGTTGCTGATGCATTCCCAGCTATGTAATCGTCCTGATTGCATTCTCGCTTCCACATTCTTGTAATGGCCATCCGTTACAGTTCCGTAATCCTTGAACTTTGTCAGGAATTTATTCATCCAAAAGAGTGGGAGGAATCTATCAATCGATGCTACGACTTCAACATTGGCGTTCCGCAGCAATGCTTCTGGCGGCGCTTAAAACACGCCGCGCCAAAATCTATTAAGCATG
The DNA here is from genome assembly GCA_013103745.1 of Gardenia jasminoides. Taxonomy (NCBI): domain Eukaryota; kingdom Viridiplantae; phylum Streptophyta; class Magnoliopsida; order Gentianales; family Rubiaceae; genus Gardenia; species Gardenia jasminoides. The sequence continues at coordinate 38,670,682 of CM023103.1, forward strand.
CCGGATCTGCGTCTTTGGTCAACCTTTGACCTGTGGGTTCCACTGACCTCACCAAACACATCAGTGATTGTGGGCTTCCGATCGCGCTGCCGGGCTCCCGATTGGCGGACTATGAGCGGCCCAATATGCCATCTGCTAGATCTGATATTTCATCAGTATTTTCGTCGTCCGTATGATTGATTCATGTTCCTATCATAAGGGACCCATCTAAGTTGATGGAGCCCATCTTGCATTTATTACCGTACCTATTTCCTAATCCCTGACCGAGGGATGGCTTGGTCATGTAGTTAGAGTTACCTTTGTATGATTGATTAGTTCGTCAGGTGAATACCTCTTACATAATGCAGATGCATTGCAAGCGTCTCTTCTGTCTCAAGGAAAGAGCCTTGATCTTCTTCTGTCATGCTCTTGCTAGAATAAGCACCGGTGGGGTGAGCGGCGACTTATGGCCGTCTTTGACTGGATGGCGGCGTTCACGGAAAGGTATTTCTTTACCGCTGCGACTTCCTTTCATGCAATAACATCCACAGCGGTTCTCTTTCATGATTTCATTTCCATTTATCACCATTTTCACTCGAGGAGATTGCCACTACTATTCAACTTTATGTCCAATCCTTCTGAGTTCGTGTGAACAGTTCCTTATGTGTTTCCCTACTCTCAAACATTCAAGCGAGGACTATAGTAGTTGTCTGACGTCGCCAACCTGTTGGCCAATTACATTGAAACTACTACGGATCTAGAAGGTCAATCTGCGTTTGGACTCCAACGTCTGACGGAAGAATCAGAACCCGTTGATCACCGCGGTCAGCGATCTCTTGATATGGTAAAGGCGCCTACAACCTAGCGTTCCTAGATTGATAAGTCTATCGAATACCTAGGATGATCTAAGATATTTAATGGCTGCTTCAGAAGCAAGAGAGAAACTCAAAGGGTTTTCTTATTTGAGATAATTTGATGTCCCCATGAAAGAGGTACAAAAAGAAATGCTTAAATACCTTTACAAAATAACCTAAACATCTCACTAATGAGCTAGGTTACGCCCGCAGACTCTGCGGGGTGAACCATGGGCTATCGATATAATTCTGAAAATATAAAGTTAATTGCTAAAATTACAAAATTTACTTGGCGGGATCGCGATGCGTGGATGTCAGCGGATTATCCAGCGAGGATGCAAGAACTTTCACTTACGGTCCTATGGTCACGCGAGATCCCGAGAACGCACTTTTGGATCTAGCGGGGTGCCAGTGGCGGTCGGTTGGCGACTTCGAGAAACTACGCATGTTTCTAAAAGCTTGAGTAATAAAATTGATCATCAGGCTCGTGTCATCCCACCATCTTGAGTGGCATTAGGCTGTTTGGGACAGCGAATCATAGCTTCATTTGGACAGCAACAACACAAAATTACAATGCTTTAAACTGCAGAGGCGGGTAGCATCGCCCCTGACCCGTCTTCCCATTGTGGACAAACAAGGCATAGTCATATGGTTGCCGTCTTTAGACCAATTCCTTCCACTTTTTTTTTGGCGAGTAGCAAGGTAGTCTTCTTCTTCACTTTGGCCAATTCTTTGGTGGCCGCTGGTCTCTCAGGTGGTGCGTTGGCTTGGACCTTAGGGTTGGCCTTTTTTCTTGACCATCTCCATGTTCATGTTCTGTTGTAGGCAGTCTTACGATCCCATTACACTTCTTTGGGGTGTAAGAGGGATGAGAGTCACCTTCTTGTTGTTGTGCATGAAGGGTACTTGTTGGTGAAGCCGTCATTAGTGGTTCTCTTGTCACTACTGCCGGTCTCCCCGAACAAGGCGTGAGATGCCCTACATAGGACGATATCACAAAACCTGCATCCTCATACTCGCCACTATGCAAAAAGGGATCACTACTTGCATGTTGACTTTGATGTCACTGTTTCATTCAACCACTTTGACGATAGGGGGTTAGGATGTCATAGCATAGTGGGTAATGATAAATGCTCACCATTCTTGTACTTTATGCGTTGGTTTTGCAACTCCGGGGTCATAATGAGGGCTGAGCTTTTCCCCATAACATGGCACCTGGTGTAGAAAATGTTCTCCGTTGAGCCACGTCATCTTTCTTTATATCGTCGCTTGATTTTCGGCGCCACTAGTGCCAACTCCACTTAGCGTCGAGGACACTTCTTCCTCGATTCACCACCTTCTTACGTCAGCGGTGGCATGTCACCAAACTTCGTCTTCATCCAGATACAACATTTCCATGGGAAGGACGATCATGGTTAACTTGGTGGGATCTGGGATGCAATATGGCCAAAACCTTGGCATTTGAAGCCTGTCACTTACCATTAACTTAGCTGGTTCAAATTGTGGCCTTGGGTGGTCTTGGGAACTTGTTTACGGCTGGTTGGTGGGGGTAAATTGGAAATTTCCCACAGCGTGGTGCGTTCTCTCAAAATAGGGTTACTCCTCCACCTCGCGAAGCGATCTTTGAGGCGCTAGTGGTGCGTGTAGTACCCTCCTCTTAAGCCTCCCACTCAATCTTGGAAGCTTTGTCGACTAGCTGGGGCATATCCGCGATGGAACGTTTGTAATTCACCAACTCAGCAATTTCGGTCTCAAGCCATTGAGGAATCTGCCATTAGGCAGCCTCCGCGATCCTCACGGATATCGCTTTCGAAGCATTGTGATCTCCATCTCCTTAAGCAAGTGGTCCTCGCGCTGCGGTTTCCCTTGGACTGGAGTGCGGAGCCTTTGATGTAGCTCTCGGTGTAGTGGTTGGGCGCGAACCGTTCCTCGTCAATGTTGTAACTTCGGCGGTACTCATTGGGCCTCCATGTGCCGATCTTATTTCTCGTGCTGCTCACGCTCGCTTGAGCGATTGCATGTCGGTGAATTGAGTGTGTTTGCGGTTACGGTCCTCCCGTATATTCACAGCACTTGAACACTATCTCTGCTCATCGTTGCTCCCATTCCGGATAGGCACGGACTTGACTTACCACGGAAGGCTGGGATCTTAATCTTGACTCCTCGTAGATTATCTACTTGACATCCATAATCACACCTCGATTGGTGAATGAAATCTCTACGTCGCTCTGAAGGGTAAAGTTGTCATTTTGGGAGTTCTATTTTTTGCAGAGGAAAGGGTGGTATGGGCTGATTCAGACATTCTAGTCTTCCATTAGACTTCGGGAGAATTCCGGAACATACATTTGCATTTGCCGATCAATGCCTTGTTGAACAATTTTTGATCAGATGGAGTTTTATCACCTTCACCTGCCATGAATGACTTGTACCTGCAAAGAGAGTTAGCAAAGAGAATACAAGTTGATGCTATATAGACCTCACACACTCCCTGAAGTGTTTACTCTCAACACTAGGTGTATCACAGGTATATCTAGATGATGTGCTCACCCTCTCTCAAGTATTTGAGGCTTACCTTGAAGAGAATTAGATTTCACTTAGGTAGATGATCAACAGTCAATGTGGTACCTACGAGTTGATAACACTCTACTATACAAAGAAAGTTGACTCAAGAAAGAAAGGGGAAGAAGAAGGATAGAAAGAGAGAAAAAGCAGCTAGGGGTTTTGTTTGGTTTTGTAGGGGTAGCTAGGGTTGATGGAGTTTAAGTGTGACTAGCTTTAGGGATTATTACTGGTTTACTTAATGGTATGGGGTGGCTAGAGTTGATGGAGTGGCAGCTAAGGTTCAGGGTTGTATTTAGATTTGTAGGGGGCCAGAGCATGGTGAGTAGTGTGAATGGCTAGGGTTTTGATAAGTGTGTTAGGTGAATTGGGTGGGAGTTCTAGAGGTTTGTTGTTGGTTTGGAGTCTAGAAAGCAGGTTAGCTGAATAGAAACTCTAGTGTTGAGGAAAAAGATCACGGCTGAATTGTGATTGATGATAGTAAGTATTTTGGGATTAGGATTATAGGTATTTAGGTTAGGGATAAGTTAAGGGGTTAGGAGATAATGTAGGAGATAAGACAAGGCTAGAATGTGGGAGATGATTGAGGAGTTTGAGCTTGGGGAAAGACTAGATATAAGAGATAATTTAGGGAAAAAAAGTTACATGGATGAACAGGTAAGAAAAGGGTGAAACAGTAACAATGAAGCTATGCTTCTGATGGTACTACTGATAACTCTTTTTTTTCCACAAAATCAACAACCTACAAGACTTGACACTAAATCAAATTTTTTTTTTTTAACAATCCAACACAACCATAGCCGCGACGAACAAGAACAAGCACATGATTTTTTTTTTCCCGGATGAACGCGGTAACTTAGCCCTTTGATGCGTGAACGGTAACTTGCACTTTCTGACGGTGCTCGTGAACAGTAGCAGCAAATTTTTTTTTAAAAACAAAACACAAATCTACGACTTGCACAAGATCACTCAACGAGAGATGACTCAAGCAAGCAATGGGAAGGGAACCCTAGGTAGGCTGGGAATATACGAATTTTTCAATGAAGCGAAAACAAAGAAAAGCGATATAGCATAAACCTTCAACTAACAAGGCCTGGCAGCTGATCTGATAGCCAACCTGTGGCAGAAACCCAGTATGAACCTCACAGGATCTAGAAGGTCCAATCTCACGTTTGGACACAAGTGACACTGTGGAAGAATCAGAACCCCGTTGATCATACGGTCAACGATATAGGTAGAGCGCCACAACCTAGCTGGCGTTCTAGATTGATAGGTCTATCAATACTAGGATGATCTAAGATATTGTGGCTGCTTCAAGAAGCAAGAAAACTCTCAAAGGGTTTTCTTATTTAAAGTGGGCAGGCCGACGAAAGTACAAAGGAAATGCTTAAATACCCTTACAAAATAACTAAACACTTGTATCTCAACAATAGGCTAGGTTGACCCGCGAGACTCTGGGGGGGCTGAACCATGGAACTCATTCTGAAAATATAAAAGTTAACTTTAAAAATTACAAGAAATTTACTTATTTGGGGTTGTCACGTGGATCAGCAGTTAATCCAGGATGCAAGAACTTCACTTGGTCACGAGATGAGAACACGGATACACATGAGGGTACCCAATTGGCGGATGGGTTTGTGACCTGAGCGCTTGTTTCTAAAAGCTTGAGTAATAACAAATTTGATCCAATCACATGGGCTGCGTGTCATTAAGAGGGTCAAAGCCTTGGATTTTGGAGGTGGATGGGTGGAGTGCACTTTGGTGGAATTTGCCACCACCACAATAACAGTTTTCCTCATCTATACAAATACGGCTCCCATATGAGTCCTCTTTATAGTGTAAGTGTCTCAATTTATTGGGATGAAGTGGGAAAGAAAGGGGTCTAGACTGACTCTAGCCACCACAGACAGAAGGAGCTCGAAAAAGGTCAAGTTGATATGGCAAGGATTCTAACTGTCAAAGGCATTAGAGGAGAGTTATACGAGACAATAGGAGGAAAGATTTGGAGTTTGAGGTGGGAGATCAGGTATTACGTTGGGATTACACCTCGAGAGGCAAGTTGAGTGGCGGGAAAAGAGAGAGAAAAAAAGCTGGCCAGGAATTTGTAGTGCACCATTCTTTCATGAGTAAAAATGTAACACAAGTTGGTTACAGGCAAACTATCCATTATTCATAACGTGTTCCACATGTGGTTTCTTAAGAGGTACCATACTGACCCATCCACATCACGCCTTGGAGGGTTATAGGAATTGATGAGACTTTTGTTGACTTTACGAGAAGGGCTAAGTGAAGCTTCTAGACGGAGAATGAAGGAGTTAAGGATCAAGCAAATTCCATTGGTGAAATACCCATGGAGAAATCATAATGTCGAGGGAAGCTAGTGGGAGGTCGAAGAGAAAGAAATTGATTTTGGTCATTTCTCTAGTTGGGGCATGAATTTTGAGAGCAGAAATTCTTTTAAAGGAAGTAGCAGGGACCCATCATGTTTTAATTTATATATTGCAAATTCTCATATCAAATTTTATTTATTTTATTCAAATTACATTTAATTTTATTAATTAGGAATACGCCGACACGAGAAAATTTTCAAAATACATTATTACGCGTTTAAATTATGTCATTGATTACATTGAATGTTTAAATTTTTGCATACAGTGCAGGGGTCATTATTAGGCGTAAGTTTTAAGTGTTAGGGTTTATTTGGGGTATAAATTGAGAGAAACTGGGGTTTGAGTATGGCGTGGTGTGGTGTCGACCCAGCCGACAAAGAGGTGAAAGCTTTATGTCAAATGAATGACATCTTCCATTTCTTACCTTTCCAACAAAACCCCAAAATCAAGCTATTCATTCTTCTTTTAACGCCTTATTAGGCAAACTTCCCGCTTCCACTCTTCTGGCTGTTTTGTCTTCGAAACTAGCTTCATCAAATCGAAAAGCTTGAGAAATCTTCCCTCATTTCACCCAGAAACTTGGGGCAAGGTTTTGGCTTCTAGTGGAGCCGAGGCTTTGGAGGAGAGAAGAGGTTCTTAGTCAGGGTCCACAATCAACCTAGGGTTTTCCATAAGGAAAGAGGTAAATTTGATCCATCTCTCTTGATCACTTTTATGTAGCTAAGCTTTGATGGTTTATTCTTGTCATTTTGTTGATTTTGGATATGGTTGTGCGGGCATATAGATTCTAATTTCGCGTGGTTGGCTGTTATGATATAAATGTATGATGGGTGATTGTGATGAGTTCTGGAGTTAGAGACTAGAAAGAAGAGGCAAAATGAGATGGAGAGGAGTTACTCGGTTTCTTTTACGATTTTATACTATGATTGACTGCCAACCAGGCGGATGTAGAGTTTCAAGTGGGGAATCAAGTGATCGCAGAAGCGGCTCTAAATCTGGAAGAAAGTAGCGGTAAGACGGTCTACATTAGGTTAATTTCAAAATATGATGGACAGCAGGGTGATCAAAGAGAGGACTGGCGGGTAACTCGTCTAAGTTACAGACGGTTGAGTTCTGACCTTCCAAATGAAGCCTTTTAACAAGCGAGTTGGACATTGGGGCGAGAAGGCAAGAAGCCAAAGTGCCTACAAAGCAATTTGATAAAAGGGGTGGAGGCTATATTGGGATATAGGACGATGGGGCAAGTAGAAAAAAATAGAATGAGACTACGGGTGCATTGGAAAGATTAGGGCGCCACAGATGTTCTACTAGGAAAGAGATGTGACCATGGCGGTTGAAGGTCCTTGGAGTACCGGTAACTTGAGGAAGCGAATAAGTTGGCGAGAGCTCAACTTCTTGGTGGGGAGGTTTGTGCCAAGTAAAGATGCGATCGGGCAGCCGATCGCCGCGACCATGCTGGGATTGGTCACGGGTTGTGAAGGACAGAACATGGTAGACAAAATTGAAAACTAGTTGGTGATACCATGTTCCTAAGGTTACTAAGGGCAAAGAAGGGACTTTTGGTGGCTAAGGAAGCATTTCTCTAAGTTTGTAAAAGTTTATTTTAACGCTACCGGTTTGGAGTTTTCTTGATCTATTTTAAGAGGGATAGGCGCTGACCTTGCCCAGCCAAGGCCGGAGGCTATAGCTTGGAGTGCGTCGTGTAGGTGAAGTTGTGGTAGGTGTAGGAGTTGCATTGCATAGGAACTTCACGTTGGCTTGTCTGGGCACAGTGCGAGCGATGCAAGGCGGTAGCAAGCGGAGGCATTATTTGTCTGACTGTCACTTCAAACGCTGGTCCGACATAATCCGGACATTGGGGCCTAAATACTAAGGCGATCCGCGCATCTTGCATATGAGAGTTTATATGACTTTGATCTTGTAAAGTTGACTAGCGTTGATATTTAGGTCTTCCAACTATACTTATCCTGCGTGAGCACTCTCATGGTTGAGGAGATGGGTAGGGAGTTACGTAATAGTGGAGGATGATAGCGAGGTCCCTTTGGAAAGGCGTACTCCACATCACTAAAGTCATATACCCTGGCGTCGCCGGTATATGAACGCAGCGTACTTGCGGTGCTGTCCGAATCTGGAAATTGTACGGATCTCACTATTTATTCGCCCCTTTTTTGAAAGAGGGAAAGAAACCCATCGTTTGGGTTTTGGTTTGAGTTCTTCAGAAGAGCTGATTTTGAAAGAAAGAAATGGGTCATGGGACTACAAAAATCTCACGACGTTGGTTAAAATAAGTCTAAAAACATTTTTAGAAGTTTGGAGTAAACCACTTGGTATGGGTTTAGGTGTACCAAGTCATCAAAAAAATTTTAATTAATGAAATGGAAAACCCTTTTTAGGCGACTCCAGTTCTTTGAAAAAACTAGAAAAGGTTCGGGTCCTATGGTTGAAGAAGGAGGCAAGGTCAAGTACTAGATCTAGGTACCCTTCTAACCTTAAAACTAGTTATGATTTAGTTAAAATTTTAATTTTAACTTTAAAATTTATCACATTTGGATGTTATCTGGATGCAAAACTTAATCCTAATATGATGTGAGAGGGGCGGAAATGTCTCTTTGAGGTTTGATTGAATTGATCACATTGGTTGTGTCATCCAAATTTGATCCCTAGAGGTCAGAAATGCAAATGATGAGACTCGAGAAACAGGAAACTAGGGTTTTCAAAAGTGAATTTTATAAAATCTCAAGGGAAAGAAATTATATGGATTTTGAAAGAAGATAAATTTTAAGTGCGAGAAGGTTAGATTTTTAAAGATAAATTTTAAGAAAAAATGGATTTTGACTTTAAATTACCAAAACATTGAAAGAAACTTGATTTTTAAAGAATGATTTTGATAGAATTTAAAATAATACACATGTATGTCCTAAGAGGGATAATGCAACATAATGGGTGTGGGGAACTAAGTTTAGTGACTTTAAATCTTCTTTTCATAAGGATACAAAAGCGTGCTAGGCTACAGGAAATTCATACTACTTTTCCACTATTCAAGGGGTAATACTAAAACTAATCTATAAAGAAAACTAAATGACATGTTTAGCATGGGACTGGGAAAAACTATCATTACAAAATGGAAGAAACCCTAAAGAAATTGAAAATTGTGAAACTTGTGCCTAATGCATGTGAGCGACTAGGGTCTTGCATTGGACAACCTAAATCTAGGGTTCTCACTAACATTGGATTATTGGTGAGACATCGAAGGAAAGACCACAGTGGTTGGACTAGTGTGACGTTAGAGGAATGTAAACCACAACTAGCATTGGACTAGTGTGGTGGCGATGTTATTTATAATAAAACATGTAGACATGATAATAAAACAAGAGTAAACATATAAAACACATAAACACATAACACATAAACTGGCAAATATCTAGATGCAGAAACCCTAGGCGGTAGCGCCTAAACACTAAGCACATAAAAGATTATTACATTTGAGACTACGATTACAATCTAAGGAAGCCACCGAACCACCAATGGGGAGAAAAGTTACCTCTCCTGATGTGATACCTCAACCTGAATCCCTTAAATGAGGGGGGAATGGTTTATCTAGACTCTGTAATGTCGCTAAAGGATCAAAGGCACCAATTTTAAGGAAAATCATCAAGAAATTCAAAGGAAATATCAAAACAAATTATACAAACAAATTGGACAGAAGCGGGAAGACATGAACATAGAGTAAATTTCTAAACAAAAGAGCAAGAAAGTAGAACAAAATTACAAAAAAAAAAGAGGTTAAATACGGGACTTAAGTCCGCGTGACCTAGTCATGATCTAAGCAAGAAATCAAAGTTAGGGCTTGGACAAGCGGACATGTTTGTTCTTTGTTTCTTTTTTGGAAGCCGAGCTTTGGGTTTTCTAACAGATGCAAGCGGATATCCGGGCGGGATCATTTCGGGCGCGGGCATGGTGGGTTCCTTCAGGCTGCAGACCGAGGACTTTGGTGCGGGCATGGGACCTTAAAGCATAACTACTCAGCGGTTTCTTCATCTCAAACATTCCAAGCGGAATCTGAGGTGCTGCAGACCCTCAGCACTTAAGGAACTCAGCGTTTCTTCCCACAAAAGCGTGAGAACACTCAGAAATTTCAGAACATAACAAAATCCAACCACGAGCATCAGCTTGTCGATTTTAAACATAAAAACAAGTCTATGAGCCTTACCAAGGCTGCCTTAAACTATAACATACTCACTTACAACCACAATAAACATGTCATGTTATAAGAACATGTATGAGACCTTGGTTCCCACCAAAGGGTCCATTTTCAATTTTTAGTTAAAAAAAATGAGGAGATGAGGATGGGGGAATCACCTGATCCTCTTTTTTCCAAGGGATCACTTAAGGGAAGGGTATGTTTAAGATGGGGTCCTCCACTTCCTTTGCTCCCAGGGTTGACTCTTATCAACTTGAGGCGGTTGAGGTTTCACGGTGGTTTCTCGAGGATGGGATTCTTCTCAAAGTATTCTATATCTCGAGGGTATTCGAGAAAAAATTTATCTATAAACTCCCTAAAACAAGGAGAATTCCACCTTAAAATTACAAGCTACCCAACTGAAACTAAAAAAGCTTTTCTGTGCTTCTTCTTACGGCTCTTTCTATATATAACTTTCCCTTTCATTTTTTTTTGTTTTCTCTGACTTTAACAAATAACTCAGCCTCTTTCTTCTCCTGGGGAAAACCCTCTGCATTATTTGCAACCCTCTGCCTAAGACAATGGCTTGGATTTTCGAGGGTTTGTGGTTAATCTTGATATTAGACCAGGTTTTGTTTGATATATACTTAAGGATCCAGGGTGTCCCCGGACATTAACTAAATGGAATTACTTGATGAGCCACCGTGCAGCTGTGTAGAAGGGCTTGAAAATTCAAGCAGCGTGTTACTTTAGATCCTACGTCGCATTCTGCAGCGGATCGCCCGTGGGGTCAATTCATTTAGAGACCTTTTTTCTTTTTTTCATAAAACCTTTAAAATTGGAAAATATGTTAGAATATAAAAATGAATAACTAAGCTGTACAGATAAAACATGATAAAACAATTGAAATAGTCAAAATTTGGTGTCTACATTTACCCCCCTCTTTGTCACAGTTTGAAGAAACTCAGTTAAAACGTGGGCTATAAAATGCTTACACACAACTCTCTGGATTGTATCAATTAGAAGATATCAGAATGGGGAGATAGCAGGGGGTGCACAGCGAGGAGGTTGAGACTTCTTGTGATTTAAAATAATACAAGAGGGGGGGGAGATAGAGAGGTGCAGGCTGAAACACCTGGGAATTTAAAATATCAAGAAGGGAATAGAGGGTGCAGTGAAAGTTTGAGACTTCATAGCAATTTAAATATCAAGAGTCAGGGTGCAGTGGATTAGAACTCCTATGAGTTTAAAATATCAAGAAAGGAATAGAGGTGCAGCGGCCAGAACTCCTGCTAAAACTCTCAGAGAATAGAAAGGGTGCAAGCGGAGGTTAGGGAACACCTATAAGCAGAGAATTTAAAATATCAAGAAAAGAGGATAGAATTTTGTGGAGGCTAAAGCAATAACATATAGGTAAATATCAAAGGGGAATGTCGAAAGAAAAGAGATTACTAAGCAGGCTGAGGCAATGCTCTTTAATTAAAATATCAAGAAAGGAGAATAAGAACAGTCGGTTAGAAGACAACAATAATATAATTAAGAAAAATATATCAAGAAAGAGAATAAAGAGGCTGAGAGGCAATAACTCTTATAAATTAAAATATCAAAGAATGGGAGATAGAAAGTGCCAGTGAGGGACCCAGGCAAACAACCAACATGAACTAAAATATAAGAAGGAATAGAAGAATGCTTGTGGTGTGGAACTCCTATGAGGGTACCAAAATATCAAAGAAGGAGATAGGGATGCCGGCTGAGCCAAGACTTCATGGCAGAATTTAAATATCGAAGGGGAATAGAAAGGAGGTTAGAGACTGCCTGAGAATTTAAACCCTCAGAAGGGGGGGGATGAAGGGGTTGCTGTGGAGAGCTGAGACAACAACAATAATTTAAAATATATATCAAGAAAGGAGATACATTGAGGCTGGGAACAAATAACTAAAATATCAAGAAGGAGACTCGAAAGGGTCTCAGCGGGCCTTTGGGAGCTGTAACCAATTTAAAATATATCAAGAAGAGGAGAGAGATAGAAGGGGTGCCAGGGAGGCTGGAGACAGCAACAACGGGAATTTAAAATATATCAAGAGGGAGATAGAAGGTTTGTGAGGAGGTTGAAGACATAACGCAATTTAAAATATCATTTTAGACCTAGTACATTTGGTAACAAGCTTGAGCTTTGACGGGTGGGGTAAATAATGGGGATTTTCTTTACTCTCCTCAAATTTTAAATAACAGCGCATAACCCTATATTACATAAGTATCACGGTCGTTTGGCCAGGTATAGGGAAATAGGTGTCGATCCAGAGAAAAGTGTCCAAGTACCAGTGATTTTTAAAATCCTCTAGCCAGGCTATCCACAAAGTAGTGTATAAAGGGAGAAGGCGGTGGGCCGTCCCTGGAAGAGGACTGGCATAGTAAAACCGACCGTAGGTGTTGAAGACATCAATTGGTGGAGACAAAGAACAACAAGAAAGCAAGTGAGAAATTAGGGATGGGTTAGAGAGTTTTTAAGATCAAATTGCGTAGGGGATCTAGAGCTTTAGAATCCCTTGTTAAGTTAGATTAAAGTTGAGTAAAGTTAATTATGTCCCTTACTTATTGATTACATTGAGTATATTTCCTTTTGTATCACCACCACTTTCGATTGTGAATTCATGTGTATTGCAAGCTCTCATTTAAGATAAGCTAGTCACTTTCGGGTGCTTTCCAGCTAATTTATATCCCTTTAGATCTTCACTTACGACCTATTTTGGTAAGAAGAGAAATGGATTAAATAAACTCAATGAAGTTCATTATGAAACCAAAACCAATAACTATATTCCTTTTCTACTTTACATTGGTACTAAGTTGGTGTTTAGAACTTAGATCTTGTGAAGGCAAGTTTTCATTGCTAAATCACATCAAATGTTTATAGTTGGTAGCTAATCAACCCATAAAGTATAAGTCTTAAACTAGCAAATCAATGAGGACAAATAACTCAACGCTTCCTTAATCCCACAACACAACTAAGTTCATCCTCCCATACAAGTTTGAGAACACTTTAAACATACTACAACTAACTATACTACTAAACCTTCAATAGATTGAGAGAGTACATGCCTCTTACTACATCTCTTCTCTCTCTCTAATTTTTTCAAAATCTACAAGAGGTCCTATTTGCAGATAATTCATCCATAAACTTCCAAGACTTTATCATGTGAATACAAGAAAAGTTTGGCCTTGAAAAGTCAAGGAAATTTAGCTTCATGGTACTTATGTATCATTTGAATGCTTTGAATTTAGTCTCAAATGAGTTTGTAATGTTGAAGCAAATTGTGTTTTCTGAATTTACTTTATGGTTGTTTGCTGACTGCTTGCCCAAAATTATTTGTATTATCAGCTAAATTAAATCAAAAGCTGAGCTGGAAGTAGGTTGGAAAAGCGGAATCAGTACAAGTTACAATCATCATTTTACGAGGGATTAGAGGTGGATACATGAGGGCAAAAGCCATGGGATATCACTGGGATCTGTTTCCCCAATAACCGTAGGGAGGTTAAGCTGACTGTTGAAATTTCTTGTTGGTTCTGTATATTATTCCTTGGGAGTCTCTTGAAACACGCAAGTCCCAGGAGCTTTTAGTGAGAAATTGTTCTAGTTAATTGCTCCGACTTTTGACCTTTGATTCCCCATTGATTGAATTGCAATTTTACAATTTTACCATTTCTCTAAAGCTTCTTGGCAAATATCCACATTTTCATCATTTGATGAACAGAAGCAATCTACAAAAAACAGCAAGAGATTTCCACCACATTAATCCACAAAATGCATTTTTCTATTTAAATACAAAATGTAGATTCAATGAAACCCTAGTTCGTGTATTAAACTAACAAAAAACACACAAAACCCATAGTAATCTTACTAAAACAGTACAAAATATTGACTTATCATGAAAGTAAATATACCTCAAATTTAGATGATGGGTGAAAATAAAACATTCATAATAAGACCTTTTTTCAAATTCTCTTTAAGAGATAACTCTTGGAATTATGGCGAAAGGAGGGATCACAAATCTGTTTAAAACTTACCTCGGTCTCAAATGGATCGTTAATCTAGAATCATGAAATTTTAACCAACTGGTCATAAAATTCAATTTTTCTTTTTCTTTTCTTCTATAAGGCTTTAATCATAAAAGTTAATTCTCTTGGGATCGTATTATGCTTAAAATATTCTAAAAGCGATATCAGAATCATCACGATAAAATGTT